>JNEV01001314.1:0-26569 GCA_000697495.1 Saksenaea oblongispora B3353
AAAAAGGATAAAGAGAGAAAGAAGTCTTCCAAGAAAAAAAGGAGGAAGAAACCTTTCAAGAAAAAAAAAGCGGAAGAGATCTTCCAAGAAAAAAATAGCGGAAGAAATCCTCCAAGAAAAAAAAGGATAAAGAGAGAAAGAAGTCTTCCGAGAAAAAAAGGAGGAAGAAATCTTTCAAGAAAAAAAAAAGCGGAAGAAGTCTTCCAAGAAAAAAAAAGCGGAAGAAATCCTCCAAAAAAAAAGAAGATAAAGAGAGAAAGAAGTCTTCCAAGAAGAAAAGGCGGAAGAAATCTTTCAAGAAAAAAAAAAAAGCGGAAGAAATCTTCCAAGAAAAGAAAAGCGGAAGAAATCCTCCAAGAAAAAAAAAAGATAAAGAGAGAAAGAAGTCTTCCAAGAAAAAAAAGGCGGAAGAAATCTTTCAAGAAAAAAAAAAAAGCGGAAGAAATCTTCCAAGAAAAAAAAGACGGAAGATGTCTCCCAAGAAAAAGAAAGATAAAGAGAGAAAGAAGTCTTCCAAGAAAAAAGGCGGAAAAAATCTTTCAAGAAGAAAAAAGCGGAAGAAGTCTTCCGAGAAAAAAAAGCGGAAGGTGTCTCTCAAAAGAGAGAAAGAGAAAGAAAAAAGTGCGAGAAAAAAATGAAGGGAGATGTCTTCCAAAAAGGAAGGAAAAGAGGAATAAAAATGCGAAAAGATGTCAAATCGCGGGAAGAAAAGTTTGGAGAGAAGCATTATCGCAGTCTTATCACGTAATGCTTCACAAGTGGAAACAAACGCAATCCCAACGTATCGAAATACATCGACTGACATCTTTAAAGGATGTCAAAGACCGTGGAATGCAAGAAGATTTTTTTGCGCACCAAGCAGCATTTCGCAAACCTAAGTCTTATCACGCAAAACTTCGCAAGTGGAAATAAATGCGCAATCCCAACGTACACAGACGCTGGTCGCGATAAGAAATAGAAGCGAAGACTTTGCGATGCAAAAGCGCTTTAAAAAGTGCGCACCAAAAAGTAATCCGCAGCATTAAGCCCTATCACGCAATGTTTCGAAAATGGAAACACAGATACGCAATCCCAACATATAAAATACATTGGTTGTCTTCTTTAAAAGAATTCAAAGACTTCCCAACCCGAGAATACTTTCAGAAAAAAAAAGGGAAAGGGAAAAGGATTAATTTTTGTCTTCATTGCGCGTCCTTTTTTTTTGTATCGCGATTAAAGTGGTCACATGTGACGTAAACATTGACAGACACGGTTATACGAATAGTTCTTTGTACTGAAGTTTTTTTTTTTACTTTATAGCTTTGTTGACTTACATGAATCATTGTTCATGGTTACATTTAATGGTTACATAGATCGGCAAAGTTTATTTATTTATCTCCGTCGCTGCATCTGAATTTGCTAGTGTTTGTGTTCATGCATAACCATTCTGGTACAATGACGACTTCCTTTTTTGACGTGACTTTGTAAAATCCGCTTTCGACAGCAAGTGTCGATTGATCCTATGTGCTCCGATCATATATTTTTTCATCGCTTACACTAAAAGTTTTATCGTTCCTGCAGTACACATATAGGATCGCTACTAAATAATAGATTTTGATCATTTTACTTCCGCGTCGGAGTTATTTCCGTCAGTTCATGCAGGGACAACGCCCATACCTAGTATATCTTATCTTTTTTTCAACCATATATACGGCATCATCCATCCACCAGGCTGAATCAACAATTACAAGGCGTTAGGAACTAAGTAGCAAGCATCTGGAACTTTACCAGCAAACCAACGTAGAGATGATTCTCCAGTCATGTCCGCAACCCCGCAATAAGGCGTGTATTTTCAGCTACGTCAATCAATCGAGTCATCTTACCAACACATTCATTATTATCATCACTTCGCAAAAACTATTATACTTGTTAACGCATTTTCTAGGCACCCAATAGACTTCGACACCCGCTTTTACTTCTTTGTGATTGTACAAAGCAGACTTTGAGTTTTGGTTCTTTTGACATGTCACGTTTATTATAAATTTATCCTCATCTTGTTACATTGCAGTTAACGCATTATCTATTACCAATAACTGTGCAAACTCTTTGATATCGAACTTCACAGTTCTAGAATACTCACCTACAATGGCTTGTCTTTCTTTCTTTTCTTTTTTTCCTCAAAAAGGTGAACACCGGTCAACACCAAAAAGCTCTCGGCACGCGGCCACATTGGACTTCCGCAACATGGAACATAAAACCTGAGATCAATAGGATCGGTTAAAACGTCACAAAGGCTACACCGCATCCAAATTGGCAAACGCTCAGTAAAATTATAGTCAAATACGTGGGAAGTATTTTTACTAGGTGTTCTTAAACAACAGGGAAACTAGGTAATAGATGCAGAAAACAATATGGATAGTATACTTCCTGAGACGATGGTACATTTTCCTTTGACTCAACAAAAACTGCTACCTTGACCCTTTTTTTTCGACTAGAACCAATTCCTATACTGACGCTTTGCCGCTGTTAGCTATTTACATGAGTGTAAGCAAGCGAAGAAATTGTCAGGAAGGATGCTCAGAGCGGTAAGCAGAATCCAGTACTAAAACTGCACTCAATTTAAGACTCAGGGAAATCCGAAAATACTAGATGAAGAGTTTGGCGAGGGCGACAAACTTCGGCTGGATAAAGCAAAAGTTGTAGCCAGCATCTTTCGCTCAGAGAGCCAGCTGGATGCAGTCCATCCAGAGATGCACTAACACGCAGTGCACTACAGATTTTTCTGGGTATCTAGTGCTGTATCGCAAAAGCACCGCAAATGGACGTTTCACCGCGTGAAATGAATGATGCTCTATAAGGTTTGTGTACACACTCACTATGCTATGCTTTGGAAATTAACAACAGTATCATTCATGAATGTCTAACAGGCGGGACATTGTAACGTATGCAATCTGTAACTCTTTCAAAGCTTGTTGACACGAACTATAGACCTAATCGAAGATCATTATACATGACTACAGTTATATTCCTTCATTTTCCCTATCGTTCGAATATGTCCAATGCCCCGACGCAAATTTTGTTGTTCGTTTTAATCGAGTCAGACGCTGTCAACACTGGGTCCAAAAAAAAATCGATTAAGAATGACCGTTATCAGCAATAACAGACTCGCGTGGACGTCCTGTTGGAAAGCACTCTGAGCTTTATTGATATTAACGGTATTTTAGTTTGGCTTTAGGCGCTCTAAAATGAACAGAATAGAAATAGGATATGATCCAATTTAATCAACAATGACTTCATTGTGATCAAAATACATGTGTAGCAAAGATAAAATGTATTGAATTTTCACAATTTACGTTTTCTTTCGAACCGCTCTAGCTAGCGGTCGAACGAGTGTCGATGAGGTCAGTACAATGATTCACGCTTATCACTTGCTACCATGTCCGAAACATCCAATCCAACGCAACATGAGCCAATCTGTAAATGTAAAGTCTGTTACTAAAAGAAGACGCGAGTATCGGAAAACGAAAAAGGGACGAAAATGAAAAGAAAAATATTAACCAAACAGCGTTTTCTACGAAGAACCGCTAAAGTCCACGAAATAACGAAGAAATTAAAGGAAAATTTGAAAAACTTCGAGAAGGACGATGCGCGCACTTACGAAATAGATACCATATGCAAAGCTGATGCTGGATTGAATCTTCTGTTCTACAGAATTATTTCGCAGACTCCTACTATCAAGGATCAATTGACATTCGTTACGTCTGTAGTTTGTCAGACTCAAAATATGATACTGAGGAAACTCCCAAAACGGATGGGACTTCATTTTGCCCACCGCTGGTAATAAAAAAAAAGTGCAACTCTTACTCAGCATGTACCTGTTACGACTGTAAATATTTTGGGAGGATGACGAAGGGTGCTGCGACCTTGATTAACACTGGAGGTATACGTGGTGCAAGCTATTTAAACCAATCGTGAAGGATTGCCGTATTTTGCTCTCTCATTTTTTTTTACACACATCTTTTTTGTTTTGCTACTAGTCAGTCGGAATTTATTGTTGTGGAACTATGGATGTAGCTCTCGCCAGCGGACAAAATTGTTTGCATAATTGTAGATAATAGATGAGCGATTTTTAGATATGCGTACCTATCGCAGTGCTTGTATATTCGCGTAGAAGTGACATGAAAGAGATGGGGGTGGGGAATAGTATAATACAAAGCTTAAAAGGAAACTAAAAAAAAAAAAAGAACGAAACAAAAAAGAAAGTATGCTACAATCGATCACTTAAATTGTACACTAGAGGTAGTCCGACAACGCAACCTGGGATGGAAATTTGATCGCATCTGCCGTTGTAAATAGACAAACATCCGGAGAAGGTGAACGAGAAGATTCTGACGATCGAATTTCTACTTTGGTTTTCTTTGCGCCTTTGCGCCCGTTGGGGCCGCCTTCATATCGCTGCCGCTTTTTAATAATATCTGTTTTCATAGACAGTGGTCGTCTTTCGTGATGTAGTTTAAGACTATTCGTAACCATTAAACATTTTTTCCTTTTCAAAAATAAAGAGAACTTACTATAGACCACAAGCGTTACATAGTGGTGCACCTTCCTCGTCTCGTCTCCACAATGGCGTTGTTGTTGTTGAACAGTTTGAGCAGACCAGCTGCGATGCTTCATCATCTTTGGCATCTTTACGTGCATTGTGTGGCTTCAGAGTCTTTGGTCGCGGTGCATTATGGAGTTTTTGGCTACCAGTGCAATGGTTAACATCTAAAATATATAAAGAGAATGACTTACTAAAGGCCACATGCATTGCAAAGAAGATCATCATCAGCTGATCGTCTCCACAGAGGAGTCGAAGTTGCACCACAGTTCGTACAGATGGGTTTGTTTTCATCGTCTTCTGGTGATGATCGCTTTTCTGTGGAGATTTCTGAACTGGTAGGAATAGATGGAGGGAAGCCGAAGGAAGTGTAGGGTGGCTGTCCTGGCCTGCTTGGGTAATGAGTTTGATGAGGTTTTCACATGAAAATTGACTTACATGCAGCGGTCTTTTCCGACGCCAGGGGCCATGACTATAGCATTATGACCAACGGATAAAGGATTGGATGATTGGGGAAATGTCGAGAAATCATAAGCACTGTTGTTTGTTGGCTGGAATCCTAGTAATTTGTTTCGTAATGTGCCAATTGGAGGTGGCGGCATAGATCCGGCGGACACGTAAAGTGCATCACTGGGGTTATCCGCGGTAGGAGTCTGCGGGGTTGTGTAAGGTGGACTGGAAGGAACGGAAAGTGACATATTCTGTTGCAGTGTGAAGCCTCCCACCGATGTCATCTCGTCAACAACCGGTTGGTGAGTCATTGTAAATGCTTGTGGGGAATAACACATGTCAGTAACGGGTGTAGCATAGCCAAGATTCCAAGTAGGCGAGGAGGATGACGGTGATGCAATGGCCGCAGCGGCTGCAGCTACAATGGAAGGATCGGAAGACGGTAAAAAGTCTTGAATACTTTCAAATGCGTCAAAGATATCCTCAAGTTCGACTGTCTGATCGGTTGCTTGGTCCGATGTAAACTGTGGCAGAATAAAATTGCTTGTCGCTTGGTGCTGAGACTCTGTCGAAGGACCAGGAACTGTTTCAGCCTTTTGCTTTACACGGCTGCAAAAGTCTTTTAGTTTTGTATGTTGATGATCTAGTTGACGAGTGGTGCTGTGGGACAGTTTCCGAAATGGCGTGCTGGAAGATTTAACAAGGTGATTGCGGAACCATAATCGCCACGACAGATTCTCGAGACGCGATCCATTCTCCAAAGAATCTTTCACTTTGGTACATACTCGCCATGTCTTTGAAAGATCTTCTTCGGAATCCAAGTTTTCAAAGGGTGTAAAGGATTTGCTACCTTTAATTTTAAGAACAAGGGGGGCCATAAAGAGAAAGAGAGAAAACAAGAGGAAGTGGCGGGACACGACGGGGAAAAGCGGACTCGTTGATTTAACACTTAACTCCGCCGGTTTATTTTTTTTTTTTTAACAACACCGGCTAAAGTAATAAAAAAAAGGGTCGTTTGAGTTTCCGCCTGCAACATGTCGCCACCCTTTACCGATTAGCTTTTTTGACATATCACATCATTTTATTCACGATAAGCATCTGTCAGACGATATCACGTTCTATTTCGTACATAACGAAGATGATATTTTTTGCTGTGTAATAAAATGGTTTAAGCAAGTTGAAATTACGTAAACAATCTCACATTTGTTATTAGCCTTTTTAAAGTTTGGCGATCAACATCTTCCCAGTGCGTATATAATAATGTTGTTGTTCGATCAGGACTAATAATGACAAGTCGTACCTTTTTCTTTGTTTTACCGTTCTAACGTCGGTAAATTCGGGATTTTTGGCGGACCTTTTAAAAAGCAACTAAAAAAAAAGGAAGAAAATGAAACAGAATATCTCTTCGATTCTTGCAAAATACTACAAAGTCCTTTATGATCGATTGCCAATGTAATTATGACTATATTTTCTTTTCTATTTTTTCCTGGAATGATTGAAAAACGAAACCATTAAAGATGGGAACCTTAATATGGCGGTTCCTGTTTCACTGCGATTATCACCTGAGTAACGTACAGCGTTTCATGAGCGCGTGCCCCAAGATGCCGTTGACTCCCTACCCATTCTGGGTCAATACTTCGATCGCCAAAGCTTTTATTTTTAATTTTCTTAAGTTTGTGTTTCATTTTATACAATTCATTTCTAAATCGTTCAGAATGTCTCACCTAAGAATAACTGACGAAAAGATACGTACACGACTTGTTAGAAGATCAGAAAGGAAGTGAATAGAAAAGCCCTCATCTTAAAATAACCAAGCCAATCAGATGCGCCTTGGAGGAGTCAACCACATCTTGGCCGCCTCTCACCAAGCGGCTGGTTTTCGCGAGATGTCAGTTCACCTTTTTTCTTGTCGTAATTTGCAATATTACATCAGATTGTTCGGCATGTACTTCCGTATCCTATAGGACGGTGCACTAGTAAATCCTATCCATCATGCTATTTCTTGTTTCGACGATTGTTCACTAAAGGTGTACCTATCGGGTCGACACTGTTCCTCTTCACCTACTCTTCAAGCTCCTGTACCATTTTTTTTTGTTAAAATAAACTTTTATATCTGTGGTAGGAAAGACTGTTCACAGCCGATATTCCGACGCTAATAGCTTGATCGATATTCAGACGAGATGTTGATATGAACATCTTTGAGCCTACCGCAAGCTTGCGTGTATTATCGCCGTTTATGCTTAAAATTTGCACATTTGGATGGTCAATTGTTGTCCGCAGCAAGCGCTTGAGCCGTTCAAAATATCTATTGCGGTGGCATACGGGATGGATTTCAATGCAACTCGCTAATAGACATCAATCTTAATATGTGCTAAGCTGTCCTTTATTCCGACTTTTTCCTCGTATGTTTGCTTCCAAGGTACAAGGAAGCATAGAAATTGTGGACATCTTGGTCGCACTGTAAGTCTACCAGGCTTATAACATTTTTTGGCGAACCAGACAGATGATTGTCTTCAGTATGCAAATCGATACACATCAATGGTTTCACTCCCACCAATTGGGTAGCTAGGATTTTATTGAATTGACCTTTGAATATTGATACTTCACATCAAGTGACGATAATATAATGTTGAAATATTGTGGCGCTATAGCATCTCTCTTCGAGATGGGAGATTTCCATATTCGGCAAAACCCTCCGCTTATGCCATAACAATACTGCCAACGGCTCTGTTTTCATTGCTGCCGTTTGTATTTATTATTTCTGCCTTGTAATATGTTTGATAAAGGCATCACCATAGATGGAATGGCTACGGCAAAGAAAACGTGTCAAATAACCTTAGCTACCCCTCATAACACTTTGATGTGTTCTTTTGACAACGTCAACCTGGACGCAAAATAATATCTTTTTTCTTTCTGTGCATCCTATCTAAGAACTACTTACTTATTATCAAGGAGAGTAGCCTTTTTTTAAAAAAAAAATTACCATCGTTCATGGCTGTCCAAACAGCTATCATCCATTGTTTATAAATCGTGCCCAGACTTGTGACATAATCCACAATCGTCAAAACGAGATATTTGATGCCAAATAATACTTTCTAGTCCATCATCTTGCAGAGATGTTAAATCATATCAAACAACTTGATACGATGTTACGGACTACAATTTTGAATTGTGGCAAGAGAAAAGGTGAACTGATTTCTCCCGAAACCCAAATTTAGAGTCAGAACGTGCATGGAACCGATCAGGGTGCAAAATGAACACGTGCTCTGTCTGAAAACCATTTCTGGGCAAGAGCGACCCTGAATATCTGCTGAAATGTTCCGAGCAAACCAGAGTTGCGTACCACCACACCTAACGATACAAAGTTATTTGCCTGGTGAAATATTCTTATGGATAGAAAAGAACGTCCTTGTGACACGACTCTCGCAAGAACATCTGGTTGACAGATGAATACGCTTATTGTCTTAATAACTGGATAACTACGACAATTTAAATACATCATCAGCTTCCATAAATAGAACGCATTTTCTTCTTCCTTTTTTTTTTCTTTGTTTGTCTATTTGTTTGTTAGTATCAAGCACATACTTTGATATCCCTTTCCGTATTGGAATGCGATTGACAGTCCTTTCACTTCCCTTTTCACAATCTGGGCGATAATTTCGGCAACTGTATTGGATTTTGAATCTTGTCGATGGTCGGAACTGAAGACCGATTGCCAAATAGTCGAACATGAGTTCCAATAATATGGAAATGTTATTTCTCCTTTCGTTAATTGCAATTGGTTACACTTTTGATATCGAGATAATGGCATTTCCTTTGTCTCAAATAATAGACAGTGCAGCCACTGGAAACGACTGCGGACCAGACCTGGCTTGCACAACCACGTAAAGCTTACTTTGCGACTTCTCACTATTAGTTTGTTATGCTATCTGCTCAAACATCTTATCCATAATGCCAAAATCTTCTTTATATGATGGTGCGTATCAATAGAAATGGTGTATGTACGACAGCCCTAAAGATAGCTAAGATGAGTTGGTACTTTTTTTCCTTGCGCATTTCGCGACGATACATCGTGATAATGAAACTATGATACATTAGCAGACAAAACAGATAGTACGTATGTTCAAAGTGACCAAAGCCTTGCAATATATACCAAGAGAATTGGAATCGTTCTTTTCGACGTGCACTGGGCTTCTGCAGTGCTTCCATCGGCGAATGACTTCTTCTTCTCTAGCAGCAACCCAACGCCGGTATTTCCATGAGTATGTCTTGTCGGCTCAACATTTGATATAGACTTACAATTGCAGGACACTTCCTGCTATTTTCATTTGGAGGAGCGACATATGCTGGTCTCACCGCTGCATGTATTCTACGTGGATAGGTCAAAGGTTGCGAGAGATAAAGCTGAAGAAAGCATAGAGTTACTCAGAAGATGTGAACGCTGTAAAGATCGAATGTACTTGAGAGCTTTACCTGTCACTCTGATGTGTACAAAGTTGGCCGGCTTACAGCTGGTGAAATGACTGCTCGAAGCGAGGTATGTTATCCGATCCTGTTCGCTATTTTAGCGCAAACCGCCAAAGTAGCAGTCGACAGAGCAATTAGCTACATGTGTTAAGTTATTTGTTGTCTAATTGTTTGCTCTTGACTTTAAATCATGCATAAGTTCAAAAATGTAGCTGACCTTGTTGCCCCTAACCAACGCTTAAAAACGGTTGCGACGAAAATCTTCCAAAACTTTTCAGCCAATAGTCGTAGTTGTTCAGGTGTTTAAAGGGCGCGTTTAAATATCATTTGTATGGTTTAAGCTTATTTTTAGTGATTAATCGAAGTTTAGACTTTAAGTGTTTAAGCTATGGCAATTTTACAGAATCAGGAGTCATGTTGGTTTGATTCAGCTAGAATAGCCCACCTGACACCAATGATATGATATTTACAAACTCTGTAAACCTGCCACTACTACGAACGCCTTTACAATACTGAAACAAAAGCTTGTACCTAAAGCAAATAGTTGTCGAAAAAAAAAAACAAGTGTAAAAAAGATCCTGCTTCCCGACGAGAGTAGATAAACACACGATAAACGCATTTAACTTAAACTAGAAAAGATACAAATATTATTTGTAGAAAAACGAAATAAACTATAAGCACAATTCAATTCATCCTGTAAGCTCCCTTACTTCCCTTTGAGCCTCCTTTTTACTGTCACTGTTAACTATGCCATTAATCCCAATTGAAAGTCTCCATTGTGTCTTTGCGAAGCTACAGACATACCTCTCAGACGTTTTACGACTTCCAAATTTCTGAAGCGATTGCTTCATCACCATCCAGATGTAAATGAATTAGGATCACCAACGTACTCTATAACAGCGTCTCGCTGCTCACTAAATATCTGTATGGTTACTTCTTTTCCTTTTATACTTTTGGAAGAAATCATCATAGGCGGCGTATGATCTTGCCCGTGCAACGGGTATGACCGTCGATGCCTAACCATATTCCAGCGGCCATGACACTGACAACTTACTTGAAAACCTGATGTTGTCTTGGTTTAAGTAAAGCGTTACTAGTTCTTGATCAATGCTCTATCCCCTGAGAATATTGGCCTTGTTTGTATTCTCAGGCTGCATGACAAACGACGTATACTTTCTCTTGTTAAGATGATTACTTCATTATTTGTATAGGAAATTATTATTTGGAGGGCATACTGCTCCTCGTGAGTAACATATTCCATAGGCTCAAATCCACCATTACATCGGCGGCAGCATTGCGTCCATCTTCATGAAAAACCAAATGCACGCTTTGCGGTCCGTAATCTCGAATGTACGAGCTGCAGCATCGTGGCCGTTAACGAACGAAGAATAATAGAATAATTATTGTTATTATGATTGATTAATGACTGGCGTAATGCTTTCCATGTGTAATACCACGATAAGTACCAGTATAGTTATTCTTTTTCTACACCGATCTGCCGGTTTCTTGCATATCGTAGCATCAAGACTTGTTATCGGATATGTTCCAATTTGTGCACCTAGTTTATAATGTTGATGAGACTATGTATACTAACTTACGTTCCTCTGGCTTTCCTCATAGTGTTTGCCTTCCCGATCCTTGTACTACAAAATTCTATACAAGACTATAAACGCATGACTATCTCGTGGTTTAAGGAAAATTACATTTGGGTTGTGCTACGCTGCGCGATGGAGGATGATCATACTACCTATCACGGCCCACTTAGAGAAGAACAAGTGCACATTTCCCAAACCGATTTCCCAAAGTTAGACAGACATGCTCGCCAGACATCACGGCCTGTTTCGCCAGGTTTCGGAGTTTCCGTCTCCGTGACACGAAGGTGAATGCCCTGATCCGTGTGCCTCGTGTGTTCAGTGAAGTTAATTAATGCAGTGCGATGGATAACCCTTCGGACCATAGTAATTCTTTTATTTTGCTGAAGAACAAGAACAAATGATAACTATTGACAATATCTTAGACGATTGGATGGACATAGATGATTCTTGGGTATTTGTACTGTTTCTCATTGCACTGGTAATGTTCGAGTACGAAAAAAAATTTTTTTGATCCAAGGTGCTACCTGTCTAGACGCGCTACAAATTTTGTACTATTCCCACAAATGAATCTAAGGTACAGGCACCCTCAGTAATAGCCCGCTCCAGGTCTGTGCTCTGAGAAAGTGACGATGACAACATGATCTTCAGGCCAATGCGTATTACTAATATCTCTGTTCCTAGAAATCAAAACGACTTCACTTTGTAATCAAGTTACCTAATCGCCTTTGGCTTACAAATAGCGGATCATGTAATTAGATGATCGTGGCATAATTGGAGTTCATTGGTTTTAATGTCAGCTTATATAATCATTATGTCATACAACTACTTGGCAAATGTTAACTGTATTCTATCACTTGAGACAGGAAAAGCGTTGTATGACGATTTTTTCAGGGTCATACTAATTATCGATAACCTATGAAGTTCAGATGGTGTGATGCAATAAGGAAATTTTTAGAGGCAGCATGATTAATATGTTTCATGTGGAGAAGATTCCAGATCGTCTTATCATCTGCCAAGAGCTGCACAGATAATGTAGAATTTGACTATCGGGAAGCTGGAAGCTTCTGATCTGGCGGGGAGCATGTTCCCGGTTTTGAAAGATAAACAGGCACCATAACCGGAGATCAAAAATTTTATTGTTTGCAGAGAAATGAGTGGATGGCATTAATCCGAAAGAACAATAAGAAAGATTTTTGGTTGCCAGCCACAGACCGAAACCATCAGCCATGACGCGATGGCTTGTCTTAGGCGTTTCCAGAAAAGAACGGAACAAGAAATTTCATCCCCCTCCATCGGATCAAATACGTTAAGAAAATAAATGCAGATTTATTGTACATGAAATGAATATTAGTGAAAGATTTTTTTTGTTTAGAATTCGAATGTTTCATGATGCGCATCCCAGCCACGCTTAACAGCACCGTTAAGGACTAGACTCATGAACTCATCAGAGCCACAGGTGTGTACCCAGACACGATCGTTCTTGTGTTCGTTTTCGACGTGCTGCATCTGTTCATCAATGTTTGGACGTTCGCCGTAGATCATCTTGCAGCCTTCTCGGCCTTCCAAAAGGTTTTCACCAGTCTTTGTTCGAGTCACGTAGAGTGCTACAGTGAGTTTGATCGGCAGCACCGCCGATTTGCATTTTTCAACACAGTAGTCAATCAACTCCGTGAAAGGCATGAGTTCATCTAGAAACAAGTATTAGAAAATAAATTAGGATGATCTGAGTTTCTGTCTTACCTGTTATGCGAATCGACCACATTAAATAGACATGTTCTGTTGCCACTGTCTTAACTCCGGCAGCACGACGTTCGACACAGTCCTTGATCAACGTCAATGCGGGGGTGATACCGATACCGGCAGCAAAGCAGTACATGACCTTGTAGTCCTGATATTCCAAGTGGGGACCATAAGGACCGTCCACCTTGAAACCAAGCTGTACTTCGTTCGATGCATCCTTCAGCAGTTCACGAGTGTATGCGCCAAGACCCTTGATGTGTAACGTCGCAACTGTGGTTTCACCTTGGTGGGCCGAGGCCGAGGCTGGTGCACGTCTGCGCATTTCACTCAAACTTCCTGTTTCAGCTGCACTTGCGCTGAGATTGTCGCTGAATTTCGTCTTTTCCTTCTCCTGATTGGGGTTCACTGCATCCAGAACACGTTCCTCGATCGCACCATTGGCTGAGCCAGAATCGGTCGTCTTGACGCGGAACACCTCCGAAATGGTCATGGGATGCCAGTTAGCATACTGCCAGATATGTTTGTAGCCCTTCTTGGCCAAGGCAACAAAAACATACTGGCCAGGATGGTAGTCCTTGAAGTTCTTGTGCTCGAACACGACACGAGTAATACCTTCCTGAGAGGCTGTTTGAGCGACGGACTGGTCGATCTTGATGGCTGTGGCCTTGACACCCCATGACAGATAGGAACGCCAAGCGCGGTCGACAAGCCAGAAAATAATAGGAGGCATGAAATAGACGAAGCACATAACCTCGTGCCAGCAGGTGAAGATCATGGCCACAACGATACCGATAATATGTGAGTAATAAAAGATTTCAAAGTGATTACGGCGGACCCATTCAATAGAGGTGGCAAAGATGATAATAAAACCGAACATGGCAATGGAGCCTGTGGTGTACTCCAGATCGTAGAAGAATGTGTCTTTCACAACGTAGTTGATCGTGTATCCTCGAAACCTAAATCAAAATGTAATAATTGAGTTAAATGGCATTTTGATCGGGGGACCACGGAAACTTACATGCGATAGACGAAATGGGTGATGTATTCAGCAAGGCCAATTCTAGCGATCCAGCGATGGAATGGAACAAGCTCTTCGAAGGAAAGACCGGACATATGGGTGATGATGTTGTTGCGTGTACCGAGAATGAAGACAAAGCCCCAGTTGATATTGGCAATGAAGGCAGCACGACGATCCATGAGACCAACACGAGGGAGCTCGTAGGATGTGTACTCGGGTGAAAAAACAAATGGAGCAAAGAAGATCCAGATGAGATTAACAAAGATGAAGAAAGTGACACCAAGAATATGCTTGATGGGGATAAGTTGCGTGACGAAAGGGATTTTGACAACGTGATCCAAAGGCTTTAGCCATCGTACCCATGGAAGAGGGGCAACGTATTTTTCTTTGTCATGGATACGCTGGCGACGGACCCAGTAGACATAGAGGCGGTTAAGCTGGTAACCTATACAGTAGATAGAGAAGAGACCCCACCAAAAGACGGCATAGGAATAACCCGCAATGTGGAAGTTTGTGGTTTCTCGGAGTTTGAGCGCCATGATCAATGTACACTCAAAGAAGAATTGGTAATGTAATTAGGAGGAAGAGGGGAAGAATATGACTTATCGTTCGTTTGAAAGGCGAGCTTAAATATTAATCAGCAGCGGAAAAAAAAATTTCAGACAACAGATTAGCCAATGAGAAATCTTTTATTGGGGTTATCAGATCCACACCGTCTGAAAACTTGATAACTGGCATTTTATTTAATTTTTTTTTATGTATTATTTGGCTCATTTCGGGTACACAGCGGGGAATAACGACCTGGATCAGTATTTTGTGTTAAGGTTCAATGGTTAAACCGATCTCAAAGTAATAAACAAGTTAAGCCCTTTATATCTTTTGGGGTTTACCGGGTAACCTGTCTTGATTCTTAATAATTTCCTTTTCTATGTTAGTAACGCTATTACTGTTTTTAAAAACAAATGAAGAAAAAAAAACCAGATGCAGTAGGATGCATCAATCTTAATTATGTTGGGCAATCGTTTCAATACGTTTTTCAACATTTTAAAACTCATTTTGCCACGTTTTCTCCGAACCACTCTGGGGCCCTCCGCACCCAGAGATAATTGTAGAAAGAGATTGAGGTACCGTCCATGTCCGATGCATTCGATCATCAGTTGTTGATTCAAAAAGATCACCTGTACTTAAAAAGTCTCGACCCAGCAAGGAAATTGTGCCTTATTTAGAAAGATCAGATAAGGTGAGCCCTGGGGATTTTGATGATGTATAGACACAAAAAACGCCGCTAATTCTCGGGATACGAGATGCTTGTCATCAAAATAAGGAAGAATCGTGCATACACTTAACAAAGCTCTACTACCCAGCATACATTGTAATCTTTTCTCCCCGCAATCTTCCACCGGAGATATGCCCTCTATTTCTTATTTCTCTTTTTTACCTTTCTCTACTTTTAGAAATCAGACCATTTATTTTCAGTCTGGAGGGTGTGTTACCTTAACTACACTTTGTCATGGAGTTTTTTTTTATATATATATTTTTTCTCTTTAAGATTAGGCCCTTCTTTCGGAACTCCTTCAATAACAGGTCCGGGGTCAATAAAACAAAAAAAAAAAATAGTAAATAAATAAAAAATAAATAAATAAATAAAAAAAAGACTGACGGATACCTGTCATGAATATTGCCTTCTCTTTTCTTGCTCTAACCAAACAAATATTTTTTCCGTTTTCTTTCTTGTGTATCTTACTTAAACATTTACTATCTTAAAACTTTTGTTCTTGTCATTTAATCAACTTCCTGTTATTTTGGCACATGTCCTCATTACACCTCGATTTGCAATAATGCGACCGATAAGGAAAATAGTTAGCTCAAAAAAGTAATAAAAAGAAGCTGCCGTGATTCTCCGTGTTGTACGGAAGAACAATCGGAAGTAGGTTGCCATTGGTATTACATATGCTGCGAGAAGATACCATTAAGGAATATAAAATAGAACTATCCTTTACATGTGTAACACGAACGAGGTTAACCTGGTAAAGGATGTTACACTAGGTTTGCTATCGTCAAATGATTATCAGATCTCACTACCTTTTATTGTGCCGACAACCTTTTTTCTTTCTTTCTAGCGAGCCCATGGTAAAGTGGCTTAGTACAATAGAACTTGTGTCCAATTCCCCCGGCCCACGTAAATGGAATGGTAGTTTGCTCTTTCTTTTTTTTTTTTTAGCGTCGAATCAAATGGAGCGGACACATAAAAAAAAGGAGAAACCCAAGGATTGATATTTTAGGAACCTTAATTCTGAAAGATGCGACTGTCGTTGGACAAAGGTTTCGCTCAAGGAAACACAGAATACCAAGTGGTGACAACCATTATACTTTACAATTTCAATTACAAAGATATTTCCATTGTGTGGATAGAAGTAAACCTTAACTCCTACACAGTTAAAGCCTTACTAAAGAAATTTAATTCTTTTGAAAAAAAGGTCTCTTCGTATTGGAGAACGCCACACAAAAAAAGATTCATTTCGTATGAAGATAGCACATTTATATATCGTACAATAGTCTTTTTTTCTTCTAGTTTACTGTACAAATAATACTTTCAATGATGTATTCTCTATTCTTTGCTAGAAATCATTACGCTCTTTTTCTTCTTGTTTTTCTTCTTTTTCTTCTTATTACTGCTTCCATTCGTTCCCTCTTCCAATGTACGTTTCGTTCCAGACGATTTTCGTACAAAACAAGCTACAAAAAACCCATTCGTAAGGTCCTCCGCAGGCAAAGTTCGTATCATCGCGTCTGCTGAATCTAATAACGGCAAAATAATTATGACTATGAAAAATTTTATACCCCTTCTTTCTTTTACCTTTGTCTCCGTTGATCTCTTCAGGCATGCCTCGTCGTTCCCACGTAGGCAAAGCGCTGCTTCGTGGTGCTAGCTCAAACTCATTGTTGCTTTCTAATACGGTACGTACGACATGCTCATTTTCTTGGGCATGGATTGAACATGTCGAATATACAATTCGTTTTGCTTTCGGAACTAATCATGACTGTTGTTTAAACGAACGACTGAGAGACCAAATAAACTCACATTTCATCGCATGTTGTATCACAGATATTTGAAAATCAGATAAGTTTTTAAGACGCTCCTGTTGTGTCTGATCACTTCCGTCGGTAGAGTCTTGCTCTTAAGTAACAATGAACACGTGTGAGACAAACAGCGTATCAACTTACCTTCGTCATCTACCAGGTGGTCTAAACGACTGATAATTCCAGAGCCAGAGCATGATGGATCCAATAAAAGGTACTCTACCTAATAGGTAAAAGCCACGATTAGCCATCTTTACGCTTTAGCATATTCGGTACTTGCATTAACAAATTTGGGGTCGTTTGGATCTGCTTCAAGGAATGACCCGTGGGTAGGAGAGATATCTAGTACACAGTGAGCTTAAGTGAAAATGGTGTGTATACCCTACTTTTGCAACCCGCTTTTGTTGTCAGTCGTCGTAGCAACTCTAAACGTCTCTGGTCTAGATCAAAAGCCCAAATATGGCCTGAATTTTTCATGAGCGCCGAGAGATGAGATGTCTTGTTTCCGGGAGCAGCACAGGCATCAATAGCATGGGCTCCTTGAGGTGCTTGACATACATGAGCAGGGAAACAAGATGCTTTATCCTATCATCGCATTAGCATTTATTATTATTAAGGATACCCTAGAAGTACTTACTTGCAAAATGATATCTCCTGAAACGTACAGAGGGTGAGCATGCAGATCAGTTTTAGATGAAAAAACGAGCAAATCATCTAAGTGACGATCTCGACAGAATGTCTTGGCTCTATGAGCATGTAAGCCAAAGCCTTTTTGAACAGATGACTTACTCTATTGTGCGGAGGTCATCCGGTGTCTCGATCAAGGTATAGGATTCCTTTTCAAATGCTTTGATCACCTTCTCCATTGTAGTCTTGTGGCCATTAACGCGTACGTAACGGGGAATATGCACTACATATATATCAAATTGTCTTGTTTAAAAAAAAACCAAAATATCTTCGAAGACTCTACCTGCATCTTTCACTTTCTGGCTGACTAAATCCGCGTTTGTAGCTGCTTTTCGTTTAATTTTGATCTTTGCAAGCTCAGCTTTTAGACGAGCCAAATGACGCTGAATGCATTGTTTTAATGGTACACTCGCAGGTACAGGTATGCCACGTTTTGTAAATAATTGATCATGAATTAATACAAGCGCCAGCGATCGTGACAACTATCAAAAAAAATGTTTAAAAATGTCAAACATAAGCAAGCAAAGATCCTACCTTCTTTTCAATATCGCATATTTTTGATGCATCGATAATTTCGTTAAGCACTTGCTTATCTATCGAATGATATTAGACAACGCACACATAAACTTCACTTACATTTCAGAGTTTCGCAGATCAACGCATACATCTTCTTCTTGTCTTTGACTTTAGGATCGCCAATGACAAGACCCTTAATCGTCCCTTCATGACGACCTAGCCTCTCGATGATAGTCGCCGCGTGCTGGTAGAAATTCATCGATGAGCGAAAGGAATTGCTTTCGGACACTCACGAGGGTAGTCACGGTTATCCACCACCAGCCTTTGCTGATTTTTTTTTTTGTAAGGGCGACGAGGCGCCAACCAGTCTTTATTCAAGTCACGTGTTCAAAGGAAGGGAAGTCGGTTGATCAGAGGGATATCTAAGCTATGGCGTGGAAAGGATTGGAGGAAATTATAATAAGATATGTACGGGAAAGGACAAAGAAACAGTTAGCCTAGGAAGACCAGTGATTTCTCGTCCACGAAGACCGAGGCGTACTTGAGAGGAGAGTCGGTACTGTCTATCGAACGTTTTTTTACGCTACTCTATAATAAATTCAGCGTCTATGTAAAGCCAACTTTGCGCTGATCAACAATCAATTTTTAAGCTAGTCTAAACAAATTTTGCATCCATGAAGTGCCAAGTTTGCGCTAAGGAAGAAATCCGTATGCGCCACCAGTTAAACCGTTGAACTTAGTCCCTCAGAGGACACAAAATTTGATCAGAGTATCATAAAAATTCATTCATGGTTAATGCCTCTTGTACTTGAATGTAGTCTTACTTACCCCACACACACACACACACACATTTGTGGGGGCAGGCAGGAGATTGAATGGCAGAAGCCATTTTTGTGGTTAACTGCCGTGAAGTCCTAAACAATATATCGACAGACATGAGTGATCTTGTGTTTATAGTAAATCCCAGTACGTACCGGGGATGTTTTTATAAAAAAACATAGCCGAAGAAAAAAGAAAAAAAGAACGGGCTTCCTTTTAAATGGTTGATTTTTTATTTTTATCTTTATTTTTTGGCTGGACCATCTCCTTATCTAGAAACACAATGGACCAAGTCATGTTCCAGCCCACTCTGATATGACGCAGAGAAGTGCTATTTCTCTACGCACAAAGACAATTCGCTAGCACAAAATAACCTTGTATCCAACGCAAAGTGACCTGCAAAATACTGTATTTATCACGAAAAAGTCTTTAAACATCGAGTCTTTTGGTCACCCAATTGTACGGCGCTTGCCGGAGGAACTCGACTATACTATAAACTCTAATGGCGGCACCCATGTAGATAGCATATCTATAATCTACCTATCTCTAAACGCCTTTGTCATCATGGATATCAAGGTAGTTTACCCATGATTTAGAAATCCCGCTATCCATTGTACCAATCAGACTATGTAAATAATAGCGTAGACAATCAGGACGCCCCATCTTTCTTCCATTCAACCGGATAATAAAGGTTTTTAAAAGATTTCCTCGACTACATATATCAAACCACTTGCATACGATAACTGTGATCTTGCTTCTTTGCAGTATAAGAAATCATTTCAACTTATAAAGTCCGGCTCCACCAAACTTCGACTAAAAACACGTCACGTCGATTTGGTCGGCTGCCCATACAACAACCCGCTTACGGACAGCTTGACATCACTCACACGCACGCACATACACCTCATCAGTATGTCCGCAGTAAGTATTGTGTCTCTATATTGGCAATGACTTTTTGCGAAAAGTTCTTTACGATCAACCTGAAGGATCAAAGAGTTGATCAAAAACAGTTGGATTCCTGGTTATTCATCTTCTTCTAGTTTGTTCCCGTCAATCCCAAGCCCTTTCTGAACGACCTCACCGGAAAACCTATAATTGTCAAGCTGAAATGGGGTGGAGAATACAAGGGATATCTTGTATCAGTTGATGCTTACATGAATCTGCAGGTAAGAGTTGATCCAATCTAAAATCGATTGTTGCTCATGAAGCTCCTATGTACGCGTCCAGCTTGCAAATACCGAAGAATTCCAGGAAGGTGTATCCGTGGGTACCCTGGGTGAGGTGTTGATTAGGTAAATGCATTTACTGAAAAATATGGATGATATTAATATAGAACGATTAGATGTAACAACGTGCTGTACATTCGTGGTGTAGAGGAGGATACTGAAATGCAGTAGAATGTGCGAGTTGCTCAACAAATAGTTTTCATTTCCGTTACCTGTATCTCATTTAAAATAACATTAACTGAAAAGGAAAAAAAAAAAAACTTTGAGGAAGGAGAAAAAATGTAGGTTGGCATTAAAGCAACTGGGGAAGTGGTGACAAGTCTTGAAAACGAGAATTATGTCATGATTTTAACACACACATACACACATGCCAGTATTTCAAGCAAACAGATCTCGACTGAGTCAACGTATACAGACTGAATGGAACTGATAGTACTGTAGACGAAGAAAATTTGCAAAGATATGGATCTTGTGGTAACATCGGTTCATGACGTATGCTCAACTGCAAAGACTATGTCGATAAGAAAAAAAAAGACGATGTTTATTTTTATCATGTGCAAAGGATGGGAGGAGTGAGGGAATAATAGGAATAAAACGGCATACAATAGTGAATAAATATGGGGATTGCATCAATGTTTTCGAGACTCGTTTTCATTTTTCGGTGTTAATCGGAATCGTGTAGATAACACTGCAAGTTTAACTCGGAAGGAAACAGGTAATAAGGAGGATGTCTGTTTGGTACTGTCATGAATGGGCCAAGATTGGATCGGTGTTAACTGCTGTTGTACGCCTACTATTGGACTTTCAACCATGACTTCATATAGTGTTAGTTGCCAGGAACCTCCAGCGAGGACCCAATCTTCGATGTCAATGGTCTGTTTTGCCATGTCACGCAAGTTATGTAAAGTCGCCCGTGGAATTGATTTGAGTACGTTGTAAGCCAGTGAAATACGATCCATTGGGCGAACTTGGATTGATGTACACTGTTTGGACATACGATAATGAATGGCATTGGCGAGTTGCACATAGCCGGAGTTCACGTTGACACGTATGAACAGGGACCGCGTGGGCCAATCTGCGATTTCGTAACCCGCAAAAGACGGCGAAAGGAGGTGTGGATGTCGATTGATCTCTTGCTGTGTTATTGATATCAGCTCATCGACAACCTTCCATTTCGATGCAAAATCATTGCCACGGTCGATATGAATTCGCCCTAGAATTGACACGTGTGGTGTGGTGCTGTGAGCTTGATTAGGATAATAGAGGTAGGATTGCTCTTGAAACAGCTGCAAAGATTTATGAAGAGCAGATCCTTCACACGGTTCCAGACGCAATACAAAGGATCGTCGCGCTTCACGCAGGCGATGTGGTGACGGACTAGTGGCATTCGTGGACAAATCAAATGGATTGAGGATGAAGTCATTGAAGTCTGGCAAATTTTCACTGCGTGTTGATGTTGCCGCAGTGCTAACGTTACTAGAGATGACACCGGGGCTACTAATTGCGGATCGTGTATCTAACGATGCTGAATGTGGCATGATCATTAAGGATGGTTTATATCAAGAGGGAACCACCAGCAGCGAAACTGATCACGAAGGGAAAAGAGAGAGTAAAAGAAAAAAATAATTAAGTAAATAAGTAAAAGTAGGATGCATTCTGCAGTTGACCAAATAAAGCAACTATGTTGGCTTTCTGTCACTTGGTCAAGGTTTGCCTGACGTCGAATTCGCTGTAGGACAGTAAGAACAGGAGAGAAGAGAAATTATTGAAATTGTCCGGCATTGCAGAAGATGGGTGTCACCAGTACACATTCGGTCCTATATCACGATCTTTGTATCACCCTAGCCAATGATCATTCTATCAACAGAATAATGGTTACAGATTTTGTATTTTCTTTTCTTTGCAAAATATTTGAAGCAACAAAGAGGAGGATAAATATTAATCACTCTTCAATATAACGGATTCTCCACGCAATGTGTTTTTCGCGTCTGTACCACTGGTACCTAGTTTAGCAAACGAAGCTCTTGTTTTCGCATAAACTCCGTTTACGCGCCCAGTAGCCAAACTTTGGGCACGATGCAGTTGATTCTTTAAAAGAGTACTTCCTTGATGTAGATGGGCATCCACTGTGTCTCTGTGGCTACTGTACAGTCGTGGAAATACAAACGCAGAAACAAGGAAAAATAGAATAATCGATAATGTCGAAACATAGGAAGTAGCCGTCCATAACAGGTAAAAGATTGTAAACCACTATAACAAAGCGCATGTGTTATTTGTGATAATAAGTAAACAAGTCTAAAATTACCTTGAAGCTAACCATACTGTCTTCAATCAGTATAATTCTAGCAAGCGCATGCATCACTGTTTCGGTGATATCAATAATCATAGCGCTGCAACGATGAACGCTGTTGCCATTGACAGCTTTCAACTTCCCATTATCAAAAACTTTACTGTTGGAAACGATCAGTAATGCGTTAAATACAGAGACAAATCTTACCGATAAGGATGAGTAGCCTGTCCATCGTAAAACAGTTTCTGTCCTTGTACCATTAACGTCACATACACGAAATTGAGAGCAATCGCAGCTGTCAGGAAAGCTGAAGCAATCTGGAGCAATGAATAATGTCGTGTCAGGGAAATACAACCAACACTAAGAGCCAGTATAGCAGCAGATCGTGGAGGGTAATCCCATTGTAGAATACTGAGCAATTCCTGCCTGATCCCTTCCAGCACTTGCATCTCTTGTTTTGGGATATCTACGAAAATAGAGGTAAGCACCATTATTTTTCTTTAAAATTTTTTCGAAAACTTCATACCTTGCCCTTTCTTCGAAGATTGAAACATTCCTTCAACGAGTGCTGGTTCATCAAACACGGCATCTGCCTTTGAAGGTTCATGATACACGGATTTAGGAGAAGACGGTTTCCTATCGACCATCAAAAACGGATTGGACTTGTCTTCAGGTGGAGTGAGTGGTCTACGCGTGGTACCAATCGTCTCGAACGACTCCATTTTTTTTATTTTTCGCTGTCAAAAGAGTCTCGTTCAAATTTTTTGGATAGGGCGCTTATTTAAGGACCATGTTGCCCGTCATTATGATATCATGCCATATTTTTGCCATTTTAAGAAAACGCAAATCTTGTCCCGCTGTTCGTGAATGGTGCAACAGCAAACAACCAGTGAAACATACTCATTTAAAGATATCAACCACACACTAGTGCATTAGTTGTAGTGTGTACATGCAGTTACGCAAATTTACAAATGAAACAGACTGATATTGGACAATGCTAAAAGATGATCAAATGTATTCTAGCATCGTTAATATTTACTGAAGTATTTGGAAACTTTGTTCACATGGTTCACGTTTATTTTACCAATAGCCTGTTTGATTTATTGGGGAAACCTTGTAGTGTTTGTTTCCATAATCCAATCAGCTGCTATAGAGACAGAATTACTGCAACTTATATAAACATTTTTTGTCTGTTTTATGCGAAAAGATTATTCACATTCGAATTAGTACAGACTACTACGTTGCCATACATCGTGATCAGACTATTAAACAATGCGATACTAGAGCTGTTGTCTCTATTTAACATCCGCGTGCGACGACAAGCCATTTCATTGCTTCTTTCAGTTATCTATCGGGAAGGAAAAAACGTAGATAAACGAAATTAGTTATTTGCATTTTAAATGAGTCAAAACGTATATTGCGATGTTACTCTACAAAGTAACTTGGTTCTTTCGGTATCGAGCAAATAGTTATCACATCAACACTATCATGAAAGCACAATCACTCTGTTGTGATGCAACCTCCAAGCGGAGAGGAACTATAGATAAAGGTTACAAACCGCAAGTTTTTATTTATCCCATCTACATGATATACCGAATATTTATCTCGGTAATCAGGAAAAGCCATACTTTACACTTTTGAAGGATGGAAAGCTTAATTTAAATAACAAATAGAAAGTACTGTTACCAAACGTTTGTACTTCTTAGGAACCTTCCATTTTCTTTTCTTTTTCTTTTTTTTGCTGAATGAAAGCGTTTCTGATGACATCCTGGTTTATATGCTATCCATTGCAAGTTCTACTTGTAGAAACTCGCAGCAGAACATGAAGCTGCTCGCTGTATTTGAGCTTTATTGCCTTGCTATGTAGGCCTCCGAGATACCTTTAAATCACTAACTTTGACAATTTATTAGTTGAGCTCTCTAGAATACTTAGTATGTACAATCGACAGACTTATTTCGGCGAATTTTTGCTGTTTTATGAGATCCGTATTTGTTCTTCGACATATAGCTTACATGTTTTTGTTGTCTTTGTTAACTCGGTGACATGGGTAATTAAAGCAAACAATATATATACCAACTTCACTGAATACGTAAAATTCATAAGAAACATGGTTCACTAACATGATCGATTGGAAACAAACCATTTTGCAACTAGTAGTCATATTGATTATTCGCCTTTCAGGAACTTGATATTACCGTAATTGAAAGAATGTGACTCATCGAAGCTAACCTCCCGAAGGCAATCTCAAGCGTTTACCAGGTAATGATTCCACGGCTCTGCTTTGCTAACTACGACGGGTCTCTGCTAAAGAATCTTATTCAACCGCTGTGTCGTACAGTAGTTGACATGTACTATATTGTAGCACCATCAATTAACGTATCCATGTTATCAAATAGCTGCATAATGATATCAATTATCTTTTCTCGGAATAAACGGAGTTTTGAGAGGACACAATGGTTTGTTGATAGCTATTGTATCAGCAAACAAATACTGTACCAATATAAAGGAGAAATACTACAATTTAACCATGCATGCTCATTATAGATAGTGTTATACGTCCTTTTGAACGAGTAGACCAATGGTTACCGAAGTCAGCTTGGATAGCGTCAGAGATATGCGACAAGAAAAATAAAAGGAGCAGATGATACTCGTTATTTGCTACGTTTATTCATACATTGTGCTTGTCAGAATACTGGTGCAGAATTATCTTGCCTATGTAGTTCCAAGAAGTTAGTATATGCTTGTCACACCTTCTATCTCGTAGGAGGGAAGAGAATAGAAAGCATAATGTATATAAATATCTTGTATAATCATCACAATTGACGTTACCACCTGTTTCTTTTATTTTACTTTACTCTCTCTTCTACTATCCTCGATATTAAATCTTACTTCGGTTGCCATTGATCTGATCATCCAAAAAGAAGAGCTGTCGCAACAATGGATATGTTCTGATCTGAGTTATCTTCCTGGAACCGGTTTAAACCCACTGGGGATCAATGATAACTGGAAATATAGAGTGAATGTAAGATAATTTATTTTGTATGCGATCGTGTGGATATTTATATTTTTAAGACTAATTGTAACAATACTCCTTCGGACGAGTATTTATAGAAGTAACTTAGAGGATATGATGTAAGTTTGCTGAGCAACGGTACTTGGTAATATTGACGAATCTGGATGATCACCGAGATGACGAGGAGCTTACTGTTTTGGGATTTAGCCCGATTGTAAAAGTGTGTGCGACTGTCATGACCGTAGGACGGCCAGAAGAGATCGGCGAAGCCGCCCTTTATCAGGTCCTACTCTTCACTACGATCGACACGGTTACGATAGAGTTGTCGCGCATATCAAAAAGCTCCAACAAATCACAACATCGATACGCAGATCAGTATTTTTTTTAATACCAGCAACCTCCTTTTCGATCGGAACGAAACAATCGCGACTATTTTTATGCGACAACTCCTACACGACTTTTACATGATACTTACGCGACTCCTCCGATCCAACGCAATCAATTTAGTGAAAACGTTGGCAGCAATGACAACTCAGAAAAAATATAAATACTCTACAATCTAGAAGAAAATAAAGACATCATCCGTTCTACCTCTGTTTTATCTTTCACTCGCGTTTCCCTGTGATACTCCGTAATCTTGAATATAAAAGGATTCCCCAAGAAGACAGCCCAGATCCATGCCTACTACGTTTGTCGTGCTTATCTTTTGTCCTGATCTGGGTTTTCTTCTTGATGTCAAACCCACTGGGGAAACAGGATAACCAAATAGAATATGAAATATGAACAGGAAAGTTGTTCTTTATTCTTCTAACTTCTAAGGATATTTATACTAAAGAGAATCGGGATTATGCTATGTTAAAAGATAGTCAAAGATAATAAAAATAACTCCAAACGATCAATGCATTGCTTGCGCCACTGTCTATGATGTAATATCTAAAAATATTGTGGCGGGAACGTTGTCGGTGTTGTTGTCTATTGATTCGGCGTCTGGAACTATCTTTGGTGCGACGGAATCACCGACAGGCGCGACACGTTTACGACAGAGTAAACAAAAAAAAAAAAAAAAAGAGAAAAAGAAAAGTGGTAA
>JNEV01001319.1:0-136050 GCA_000697495.1 Saksenaea oblongispora B3353
CGAGCTCAGTATCGTTCCCGAAGGATGGAAACACCCTCTAATCCAGGCGGTATCTCCGAGGCTGCAATAAAGCGCTTAGAAAACATGAAGAAAAAAGATAGAAACAAAGGTAGGTTATTTGTACTGAAGGAATGATATAAATAGTATTTTCTAGGTGGAGCAGTATACGGGTCAAGCAGAGAGGGTTATGATAGCCGTGATGGACGAGGCAAAGCAGAAAATCACAATGGTCGTACGTCGTCCTCATCTTCGATTGGTGGTGACGCTACTCCAAGACGTGGTGGGTTAATCAAAAGAAGTCAATGGGCTAGTGCAACGCCAAGGGAGCGGGACGAGATGTACACTCCAAGAATGTCCACCGGTGGGATGACACCAAGACGTGATGGTGGAGTTGACCGATCTGACGAATTGCGATCCGACTGGGACTTTTTGACACCTGCCATCAAATCCACAGCTTATGATGAAGCAGCTTTAGAATACCCCGAGGAGTACCCTGGTGATGATGAGGATAGACAGAGATGGGAAGAAGAACAGGCACAGTTGGATCGAGATTGGTATCATATGGAAGAAAATGGAGTATGTTTCTATGTCTTTAAGCTATGCATCACGTAGTTAACCAGAAGCTCTTGATAGGCAACTGACGAGACACATAATCCATTTGCGGAATACGAAACACATGATAAACTCAAGGAAGAGGAGTTGGCACAGAAGCAGCTAAAAAAACTGTCAGCTCGTCAGGCACAATACAACAGAGATACCGATATGTGGGAAACCAGTCGTATGTTAAGCAGTGGTATCGCACAGAGACGCGAGGTTGATATGGATTTCGATGATGAAAGTGAGGTAGGTTATTTATAGAAACATCGATAGAAGATACCTGTTACTAATGCCTTTTTATTTTTTGAAGAATCGTGTACATATTCTTGTACATGATATCAAGCCACCATTTTTGGATGGTCGACTTGTCTTCACAAAGCAACTGGATGCAGTGGAGCATGTACGTGATCCCACTTCTGACATGGCAATCATCTCGCGAAAAGGAAGTCGACTGGTTAGAGAGAAAAGAGAGCAAGCGGAGCGTGCAAAGGCAACGAAGTTCCAATTAGCGGGTACAACGTTGGGAAATGTCATGGGTATCAAAAGCACGGAACGAAATGGTACTTGTTATATTATCAGATAATGTATCATTTACCCCAGTTTATAGTCGAGTCACACGAGAATGACGACCCAAAAGGTGATTCTAAGTTTGCTTCTCATTTGAAGTCGTCAGAAGCCGTCAGTGATTTCGCAAGAACGAGAACAATGAGAGAGCAACGAGAGTTTTTGCCCGTTTTTGCCGTTCGTGAACAGCTTTTACAAGTTGTCAGAGATAATCAAGGTAACGAAGAGATTAATGCGGTCTGTCCTAAGATCGATGTTTTAGTTGTAATTATTGTTGGTGAAACTGGCTCTGGCAAAACCACCCAGCTGACGCAGTATCTTCATGAGGATGGATATTCTACCTATGGAAAAATTAGCTGTACTCAACCTCGTCGTGTTGCCGCAATGTCTGTAGCAAAGCGTGTCGCAGAAGAAATGGGGGTAAAAAGACAGCAGCTGTATGAATGCCATATAATCATAACGCATTCTCGATAGACCAAACTGGGCGATTTAGTTGGTTACACTATTCGATTTGAAGATCAAACCTCGGAAAATACTCTTATCAGATGTATTTGTTCAGCATCATATATATTTTCTTGTGCACTAATCATTGTTTTTCAGATATGACGGATGGTATTCTTTTGAGAGAATCCATGAGTGCTCCAGACCTCGAGCAGTATAGCGCTATTATCATGGATGAAGCACACGAACGTGCATTAAATACTGATGTACTTATGGGCATCTTGAAGAAAGGTATATCTTTAGTTTTATTAGAGATATTGTTTTAAATCCAAAATGTGCAGTTCTTGCCCGTAGAAGAGATCTGAAACTCATTGTGACCTCTGCTACTATGAATGCAGATAGGGCAAGTATTACAGGGAGCCATGAATACGACGTTATAGCTAACTATAATTATAGTTTTCAAAATTTTTTGGCAATGCCCCTTGTTTCTTCATTCCTGGACGAACATTCCCGGTGGATGTTATGTTCAGTAAAACGCCTTGCGAGGATTATGTCGATAGCGCTGTTAAGCAAGCCTTGGCGATCCATCTTTCTCAGCCTGCGGGTGATATCCTTATTTTCATGACGGGTCAAGAAGATATTGAAATCACATGTCAAGTCCTTCAAGGTACATACTGCATCAACCCGTGGGATGTACTGACAACATTCGGTTTTTTATTAGAGCGCTTGGAACAGCTGGATAATCCACCTCCATTATCTATCTTGCCCATATACTCGCAGCTTCCAGCTGATTTGCAAGCAAAGATTTTCCAGCGGTCAGAAAATAATGTGCGAAAAGTAATTGTAGCCACAAATATCGCGGAAACATCTTTGACAGGTAAATCGCCACAAATTACTGCGGAGTTATTAACACTTGCTGCACGATAGTCGACGGTATTATGTATGTGATTGATACAGGATTTTGCAAGCTTAAGGTCTATAATCCACGGATTGGTATGGATGCTTTACAAATTACACCAATCAGTCAAGCGAATGCCAATCAGCGCAGTGGTCGTGCTGGAAGAACAGGCCCAGGGTAAATATACCGAAGTAGAATCGAGAAAAGAAGTATTAACCTCATGGTAGTGTTGCATATCGTCTATTTACACAAGATGCGTTCCTGAGCGAGATGTTCGTGAATACGATTCCAGAAATCCAACGCACAAATCTAGCCAGTGTCGTTTTGCAATTGAAGTCACTGGGTGTGAAGAATCTCTTAGAATTCGACTTTATGGATCCTCCACCACAGGTAGATAACCTGGATACTATGTCTGACGATTTAACACATTATTTAGGACACTATCCTAAACTCGATGTACCAACTTTGGATTCTAGGAGCTTTGGACAATACCGGCGAACTGACAGCTAGTGGCTCAAAGATGAATGAGTTTCCGTTAGATCCATCATTGGCCAAAATGTTAATTACCGCTGAAGAGCAAGGCTGCACTGCAGAAGTTCTGGTAATGAATGTGGCCCGAAATATCATATCTGACAATCGTGTAGACAATTGTTTCCATGCTTTCTGTGCCTTCAGTCTTTTATCGGCCAAAGGAACGCATGGAAGAAAGTGATGCAGCACGCGAGAAATTTTTTGTGCCAGAGAGCGATCATTTAACCCTCCTACACGTCTATACACAATGGAAAACCAACCAGTAGGTAGCAATAAGAGAAGATTTAGTTAACTCACAGTTTGTACAGCTATAGAGACGACTGGTGCAATAAGCATTTCATTCATGCTAAAGCTATGAGGAAAGCTAGGGAAGTTAGATCGCAATTAATGGACATCATGAAGACTATAAAAATGCCATATGTGTCCTGTGGAACAGATTGGGATGTTGTTCGGTAAGTAGCAGCTATCACTTTTTTCTTTGTGTAATTGACATCAATTCTGTAGCAAATGTATCTGTTCAGCTTACTTCCATCAAGCAGCGAGAGTAAAAGGCATAGGAGAGTACGTCAACTGCAGATCTGGTATGAAATGTCATCTGCATCCTACCAGCGCTCTTTTTGGAGCAGGTTTCACACCTGACTATGTGGTATATCACGAGCTCGTTTTGACATCCAAAGAGTACATGCAGTGTGTTACGGCTGTCGATCCATTTTGGTTAGCGGAATTAGGACCTATGTTCTTTTCTATTAGAGATCGAGATCTGAAATATGGACACAAAGTAATTCACTTAATGCTGTATATACGTGTGCTAATTTGTATTTTTCGTGGTTTAGGAGAAGCGTCTGGCAAATATGGCCACAGAATCACGACTAAATATGGAAATGGAGATGAAGCTTGGTAAGTTTTTGGTATAATACCGTTACGATTATTCATTACTCTATCTCTCTCTTTTCTTTTCTTTTTTTTCTTTTTTTTTCGGGATGTCATAGCACGTGAAAAAGAGCAGGAGGAGGAAACCCGCCAGGCTCAGGCGCGGTTGAATACCGTAAAGGCAGCTCGTATAGCTACGCCTGGTCTAAGAGAGATGAGGACACCCAGAAGACGAGGATTAGGGTTGTGATATGCTAGGGTTGACTGTGATATTAAAAGTGTCTTAATCTTCTTCTCGGAAAGAATGCTCTCAGTATGAATTGTATAATCAACCCGCGCATAAAAAAAGAAACAGGATGTGCACCAAAAATCAAGTACTACAATGACCTAAAATTTTCTGTGCGTGTAGTAATTCCCGTAGTGAATTGATGCCTGATCGATGTCATGAAACAAGCTGCCTTTAAAAAAACCAATGCGAGAGTCTTCCATTTAGGATGAATATATCATTGAGAGTTAATACGCTATTCGACAGCGCAAAATAATTAAATGGATTCTTTATGTTCGCAATGGCTTTTCCAGAGCGGGCCAGCTGTCGCTTATATTCTAGCAGCTGCCTGGTGCTGTCACTGGACAACTGTCTTCGATAAGCCCTCTTCTCGCTGCCTACTGTCTGTTCCTTAGTGCTCAGACAAATTTATCTTTTGTTCGGGACATTCCCATCTCCCTCTTCCAGGTTCTCGACGATTAATTTTCGCTCCCTTTCCTTCCCACTCTTGAGTTTTGACACCTTGTGCGCACCGATCGTCGTGACTTGCGATGCAAATAAATGTCGGAGTTTACTTCCCTATAAAAAAAAAAACCACCAAAAGTTTTCTTTTTCGGGATCAGATCTCTTTACGTACAAAATGGCCATTAAGGATGACTTTGTTATGACAATCGATGATGAGGACGCGGTTATTGTTGCTGAGGAAGGAAGTGAGGAATCAGACGAGGAGATCGCAACCACAAAAGGAAAGAAAAATGGAAAGAAAGGCGGAAAAAAGAGCAAGGTCGAAAAGGCAACCAAGGAGAAAAACAATGACAACCTCTTTGATTCTGGATTTACCTTTGCTATGGATGGTGGAGGATCTACGGGGATCTCTCACGCATGGGATTTTACTGCCGCTCGAGGCATGCTTAAAGCTAAACAGGTAAAGCATGGTGCTTAACGAAAAAAACCAGTACACTAAAACACCCTACTAGCATAACTCTGTTCCAAGAACATCCTTAGACGAAATCATCTCAAATAAGCGCAAGGAAGCAAAAATTAAACAGAAGAAAGAAACGCAGAATGATCAAGAAGGTATGGCAGTGATGATACCTACACAAGTGTGATATTCATAGTGAAGCGCAGATGGCAGCGACGAAGAGAACAATCTCATCGATGATAACGATGAAGACCTAGCTGTCGATGGTTTTGGTGCTGGAGCTGAGGAAAATGAGGAAGATGAAGAAGAGGAAACAGATACAGAAGAGGAGGAGGAGGAGGAGGAGGACACGGATCAGGACGACATGGATCAGAGTGATGCTGAGAGCGAAAAGGAAGATGAAGAGGAAGCAAAGGTATATCAATATACTATTGAAAGAGGTATTAATTGGACCCTTCTATAGCGCAAGAAGGCCTATTTTGCACCCGAGGAGGAAGCAGAAACTCAAGAGCATGAATCTTTTTCATCCATGAATTTGTCTCGGCCCATCTTGAAGGGTCTGGCGTCTGTCGGATTTATCAAGCCTACGGATATCCAATCACGCACTATTCCTGTCGCATTGCTGGGCAAAGATATTTGTGGTGGTGCTGTCACTGGCTCTGGTAAAACGGCGGCATTTATTGTTCCCATCTTGGAGCGTCTTCTTTACCGTCCTAGACAAGAGGCTTCCACACGTGTTTTAATTCTCTGCCCTACACGTGAACTGGCTGCACAGGTGCATAGTGTAGCCGTGAAGCTTGCAAGTTATACCGATATCAGCTTCTGTCTCTGTGTTGGTGGTTTGAGTCTCAAGACACAGGAAGCTGAACTCAAATTAAAACCCGATGTTGTTGTTGCCACCCCTGGTCGTTTAATCGATCATGTCAGAAACTCTAGCGGGTTTGGGTTGGATGGTTGCGAGATTTTGGTTATGGATGAAGCCGATCGGTAAGTAGGAGATTCTACAACAAGAATTGGAGGCTTACTGTGTTAGCGTATAGTATGCTGGAAGATGGTTTTGCGGATGAACTTGGAGAAATTGTCAAATCGTGCCCTAAGTCTAGACAGACCATGTTATTTTCTGCAACCATGACAGATAATGTGGACAAGTTGATTCGTATGTCTTTGAATCACCCAGTTCGTCTTTTTGTGAATCCTAGCAATCAGGCTGCGTCTCGTTTAATCCAGGAGTTCGTGCGTATTCGTGCTCATCGCGAGACGGATAGATCCGCTGTTCTGATGGCGTTGTGTCGAAAGGCGTTCAAGACCAAGGTTATCATCTTTTTTAGATCCAAGGTAGCAGCTCATCAAATGAAAGTCCTTTTTGGTTTGATGGGTTTGAACGCTGCTGAACTTCATGGTAATTTGACCCAAGAGCAACGTCTGGAAGCTCTTGAGAAATTCCGTGACCACCAAGTCGATTACTTGCTTGCTACGGATCTTGCAGCAAGAGGTCTCGATATCAAGGGAATCGAAACAGTTATTAATTACAACATGCCCACACAATTTGCACAATACCTTCACCGTATCGGTCGAACAGCAAGAGCAGGGCGTAATGGACGGTAGAGTTAACTAGTTATGAATAGGAATCGTCTCTAACTGATATGTAGTGCTGTAACGCTTGTAGGTGAGCAGGACCGAAAGATGCTGAAGATGGCCATCAAGTCTTCAACTTCACCAGTCAAGAGCCGTGTGGTATCTCCAGAGACTATCCAAAAGTACAGAAAGAAGGTTGAGGATTTATCTTCACAAATCAAAGAAGTTTTGCAGGAAGAAGCAGAAGATAGAAAGATTCGAAACGCAGAGATGAAGGTCCTCAAAACAGAAAATATGTTGAAGCATGGAGAGGAAATCTTTGCTCGTCCAGCACGAACGTGGTTCCAGACAGAGAAAGAGCGAAAGACCGCGAAGGATCTTGGTAAAGCCGACCATCGTGCCAAATTTGGTATTACTGAGGACGCACCAGCAAAGGTATAACCTGTTTGATTTTTTTTTCTTCTTTCTAACGTCTTTATAGAAAAAGGAAAAACGTGATAAATATGCTGGTATGAGTCGTAAGAAGAGAAGACGATTGCAAATGATGGAGGAAGATGGTGAAGACGTGAACGCAGCAGCAAAGAAACAAAAAATTGTGGCAAGAGCTGCTAAAAGAGCATCAATGAAAAAATAGATTTTCCTACATTACCAACTATTTCATAAAGCATTTTACAGAGCAAATGCTTCATTCCCATGAAGAAAGATTTACTTAAATCTTGGAAATTCTAGTACAGCAGTGTAAATTTCTATGTTCAAAAAGCTATAACCAAATTACAAAAAGAAACAATTCAGCGGCAAATACAGCGAAAGCTTCCAAGAACTAATTTTCGATTTCAAAATTAACGCCTAGCCGCACAGATCTATTGTCTGTTTTCCTTCTATATGTTTAAACGCAGTTTATAACTTGACCTTTGCAGAGGGTTGTCAGGCTTCGATCTTACCTAAACGGAAAATCATCAACATACTCTTTATTTAACGCTGATGGAAGGACCGTAAAGCCCAAAAATATCTCGAGTTATGTGTACAGCATGACAAGGAGAGAGTTCTAATCATTTAAGTATATAACCGTCCAGGATAACCAAGGTTTGTCTTTTAATGTGAAACATCCAACTTGGGTGTGTCGTACAAAACATGTCTACAACAACAGGTGATGTATGATTTTTCTGGCCCATGGCTAACGATGAACAGTGGTTAATGCAACCGTATGATCTTTCTCGGATATCTTGAATAATTAGCCGGCGACCTATAGGGAACAGATTGACATGAGTCTACAATCATTCTACAGGAACCAACAAGACTCTTTGTTAAGTATCAGCATCATTGCAAAAGGAGGCTGACGCTATATTCCCGTACTATTGCATGACGATGTCAATTATCATAAATTACGTATTATTTGAGTGCTATATCCATTGAATTCTTCCACAAGTACAGATTGCACAAAAGCTTCTGTCTTGTGATAGTTATGGCCCTTCCTTTTTTAGGAGTCTGCGTTAACTCTATAAGAAGTGCTGGTAAGGTTTCCCCCTTCTTTTTCCCACATCCGATTATCCTCCCCACTCTCTTACAACATGTTGAACCGACCTAACCACGTTATTGCCAATCAAAGACACTTCCAAGCTCCTTCGAAAACACCACTCTGGCTTAAGGGTCCTCGGGATAAGTTCTTTGTTACCATCGTGTTCACTGGTCTTGCTGTGGGTTTAACAGGTTCCCTTTATGGAACTTATAAGTAAGTTAAACAAGCATTGAGAATGCTTAAACTGAGATCTTTTTCTTTCTAGGATGGCAAAGGGGGAAAAATAAAATGGATGCACGCAGAAACCCAATGGTGACGGTAGACATTTAAACGATGATGCTTGCACGAAAAGAAATAAATATAAGAACAAAAGAAAACCAACTGTTCGTTGTACATCTGTTTTATAGAAAAAAGATGTCACGGTATATGTACCAGATGGATGTGCTATGAAAGTTTTCAGGGAGCGTGTCGAAGGCATGAACTCTTTACACAATCATATGCAAACACATTTTTTCGTGTCAAATTATACGTGTAACACATTCCGGAAGGAAGTGCATGCATATCTTTACCAGATCATGCTGTTTTCCTCAAGAGTTGAGAAAGAAATAGTATGAGAAACAAGGGTGTACCTGTAACTGGTTTGACTGTAACTTGAAAGGAACTCTGAGACAAAGCGTATTTGTCGGAGCTGCGAGGAAAGGAAAATGTTCAAACAGGAAAAGTTTTCTTGTGCTGTCTGTTTCACATGGTTGCATCTACTTCATTGAACGTTGTACCCGATGATCCTACCGCTTACAAAACTCGGGAATACTGGGAAGAAAGATACAAACAGTGAGTTTGTCCTTGCGGTGAATGACATGCTGAAATGTGAACATTCAGAGAGGATGCCGACACTACCTTTGACTGGTTCAAGACCTATGAGGACTTGAAGCCTTTACTGAACGAAATGATTCCAAACAAGGACGCTTCTGTATTAATTCTTGGATGTGGAAACTCCAGTAAGATTACCATGAAGTAACAATTGTCTTTGACAAATTGTGATTTTATTGGACAGCATTGGGTGAAGATATGTATAATGATGGCTATAAGAACATCACAAATATCGATTATTCCGCGACAGTGATCGAAAACATGAAGCAACGCTGCAGCCACCAGCCAGAAATGAAATGTATGTTTCGAAAACACAACTTCTTTTTTAATCATGAATCATCAGGGTTGGAGATGGATATTCGTGCTCTTACTTTCGGTGATGAATCATTCGATGTGGTTCTTGATAAAGGTACGTAAAAAGGGTACTTACATATTAAAAAAAAAGGAAGAGAATGACCAACGTATAAATGATCAGGAACAATGGATGCTTTGATGTGCGACCAGGGCGACGTTTGGGATCCGTCTGAAGAATTGATTGCTGAAGTCAAGGGTGAAGTAGATGAAGTCGAACGCGTTCTGAAAACTGGTGGTATCTTTCTTTATATTACATTCGGACAACCTCACTTCCGCAAAAGACATCTTGCAAGAGACTGCTGGGAGATAAACGTTAAGACGATGGGAGATGCATTTCATTATTTCTTTTATTCCATGCGCAAGAATAAGCCAGCTATCATTAACAAAAATTAACAAAACTTATATATTATGCAAACCGAAGCAGCGGTGCCACGATTTTGCACTGTTGGGAGTCTGGCGGTCTACCCAGAAACACGCTCAAGTTTGTATACAGCAGTGATGATATCTAAATTGGATTGAAGAGAAATATTGTCATGGCTGATGTATATCAAAACTGCACGTACTAAACTTGGGTCCCAATCTGAATGCTGTGTTTTTGCGATGCATCTTTTCGCAGTGCTTATTACATCGATGTTTATTCTACCTCAGTTAACACCCTTGAAATGCAAATCATGAAAATAGCCACCAAGTTTATAACTACCGATGGGCAATAGGCAGTCGATGGTTTGAAGTATTTCGTACGGGATTGGTCATTGTCGGCATCTGTTTGCCCGGTGAGTTGTCATTGTAGGTATTTGGTTGGTCTATAGTATGCAGGCGACTGGGTCTACGATAACCAGAGGCATGTCTAGTCTGCGATGTGCATGGGGGCAGTAATAGCATGAGCAGGGTTTCCTCCTGAGTGTCCATCCTTGACAACGGTTTCGTTCCTGCCTTGTCACTGGTAGCTGTAGTATGTGATCTATCCCTAGTCGGAATGGACAGACGCGTAGACAATTCGTGTCTTCCGTCGCATAGGGAAACAAATTCTTCTTGTCGGAGGCTCCGGACTTCCTTTTGATGATGGCACTATCAATCGTAACTCGCAGTCTAGGCAATCATTGCCACAGCTGATTAGAGTTTAGTTGGCTGTATGGGAAGTTTTGGAGTGATCAGAGATGAGGGGTTTAGGTCCGCGAATAGAGTATCATCCGGGAGTCGGGTAGTGCGTAGAGGAAATTTAGTTTGAAGAACTGAGATTCGGAATATCGTATGAGGGACATTGGCGGAATGTGACAAAGTCTTGGTTAAGCCGGTTGCTTCATCGTATCCGTCGAAGGCAAGTGAATTGCGCATCTCCGAGGAGCCTCGTTTATTTGCTGTGAGGCGTTGTATAAGCTGCTCGTGTTCTATTTATGGCTGTATAAACAAGCCAACAACCGAGAAAAGCCCGATAGACTCAATCCAAGAGACCGGAGAGCATGTAACAATATAACTGCCTTCTTTGTGTTGTTTTTGAGTAACAGTTTGGTGTTTATCTTGCTAGTGAGGTTGGATGGAATTACAAGATAGAATAGAATAAGGTAGTTACCACGATGGTTGTTCTATATAGAGAAAGAGGAGGAGCAAACGTGGTGACAACGGGCAGTACACATTTTGAAGTGTTCCATGGTAGCATAAATAGTTGTGTATAGCTTGGCATGACGGATTTCTGGTTGTACAGGTCCTTGAACGTTTCTTTGCGTCCATTTCAGAATATTTTGCGCTGCTGCATAGGCTATAACTACTCTTCTTACTATCTATCCTGCATCAATTAAAGAATGGTATATGCGTTATATTTGGGATGTGTAATGGTTTGAACGATACTCTGCTTAGTTTCGATTCGAAAGCGTTAACACGAGAATTCCTTCTGAATTCGGCGAATATGAGAGATGTGTTTCTTGGTGTACTGTTATGATGAAAACGATTACAACGCAGTTTATATAATATAAATAACAATAATTAAAGCTACTTCTTACGAATCAATCGCAAGAAACTAAGGTTTACTATCATGTTGAAGTAATTAAATGTTATAGAGTACATGGCTTCAAGCCTTGTCGACACAGCCGCCGACGTGGATATCGAAGTAGGTAAGATGGTCAGGGACGTTGGTAAATGGCACAACCGAGTTGGAGCAAAAGCGGTTGTCCAGCTCGCTGTCATCACAAATTTCTGTACATTGGAAAAAGTATCAGTAAGAGGGAGATGTATAAGGTTTAGTAGATACTTACGGACGTTGTGGCTACCTCCTCTAACCCAGTGCTCCACACCGGGATGAAGGAAGCCAAAAGCTTGAGGAGGAAGATGGGGAACAACTACAAAACACATCATTAGACAACATATACTGATAAACAAGCTCGACTTACCATCACGTTCGTTGATTGTACGGATTAACTTGATACCTGTTCCAGAGAAGTAGTAAGCAAATTCGGGATTGCCAACGCGAGGACCACCTGTGACAGAATGAGAATTTTGTAGAGGATTGTCACTATACTTACCATAGGTGTAAATGCTCATGCTCTTTTCGTTAAATCGGCTATCACGCTGGTACAGGTCCAATGCAGCAAGGAGGGCAATTGCACCACCGAGAGAATGTCCAGTAACAACCACCTTGTAGTCAGGGTACTCGTCCAGCTGCTTGCGCATCTGGGTCACAACAGTTTCGGCAACCTCTTTGTAAGCCTTGTAGAAACCAGTGTGAACTTTAGCACCTTCAACCGGTGTATACTTTGCATGAAGAAATTGGAAGTCCTAAATATAGTATGATATCAGCAATCTACTCTTAAGCAGCAAGGCGTGAAGTGATACTTGCAGCAGCAAAGTTTCGGAGAGAGCTTGTTCCTCTGAAGGCCAAATCAATTTGCTTCTTTTTCTTGCTACGAATAATATAGCCGGTTGTGTGATAGGTGGAAGAAGAGAATGCAGTGATTATTTTGGCATCAGGGACAGTGCTAACGCAATTCTTGCACTTCCATTCGCCACCAGGGGCAACAGATGGGCAGTATGCGTTGCTTGACAGGTAAGTATAATGTTTAAGATCCTTCACTTGAGCAGCGGTAGCCTTAACAAAGTAGCTTCTGATATCCAACGAACCAGGATACTGAGTTGCGTTCAAACCCATACCACCCTTTTGTTCGACGTCATCGGGAAGTTGACCGTTCTTCTGCATTGCCTTCAGTTCGGCTTTCAGGTCTGCCTTAGGGATGCGGGAAGGTAGCGCTGTGCGTTCAGCGATAATCGGTGGGAGGGCATCGTTCACCGGAGCCGCAGCACCGGGAGCAGCGAGCAGAGAGAGACCAAATGCTGTAACGGAGAGCAGGATAGAAGCCTTCATGATTTATCAAAGGAATGGAAGTTGGTTTTGCTGCTCGAAGTTGAACGGATACCGGTATATGTGTCAAAGTTTGATCTTTTTATAGTGATCTTTTATCATACATGATGTGACGACGCGATACCAGAAGGGGCGTTTGCCATTGAACGATGGTACCATCTAGTGTAAATACGCATGGATGGTTTCCATATTTCGCATCTTTTTGACATTGTGACCAGAGTAAGGAAAAAAAAAACTTCAAATTCATTGCACGATTATGTCGCACAACAGCTGTCGGGCTGTCCAACAACCCCAATTTCTTCCATTTCATCTTGGAAAGGTTTAGCGTAAAAATTGAGCTCTGCAATGAGTTATAATTGGATTAGACCTTCACTATAAAAAGTTGCAATGGAAAGCTCTAATGCGTCTAAAGTGGAGCCTAGATAGGTCTTCGTCAATGACTCACTACACCAAATGAGGATATGGCAAAGTGAGAAGTGAATTGTTATGCTTTTCATATAAATTTTTCGCATTTGCTCTTTCACTTGCTGAATCCAAAACATTTGATCATCAATGTTCTCCTTGTGTTACACTGCTCCCCAGATAGCTACTTGTAACCTAATATAAAGACACCTTTTGGTGCGACAGCGGAGTGCCACTACTCGATCGTACTGATCAGCGATCATAAACCCTATTTTCCAGAGCACGAGGGGAGACTGAATTTCAGTTTCCGTTCAGGGACGTTCCGCTAAGGCAACCACTCACAGTACTACAAACAATGTCAACCGCAACGTGGGAATTGGTATTTGCAGGCGGTATTTCCGGTACGGAAGGCTTAGTACCGCGGTATGAGGATGCTTTCGAAGATTAGGGAATTCATCGACTGTTCAGCTGCAGATATTCTCATCTGTGTACACTTACAATATCTCTTCCTACAGATTTTGTTACCACCTTCACAAAAAATCCATCGCAGACATTGATTCATCTAAGCATGGCTTTTTTTTTTTTTTTTTTTTTGTTGCTCCAGCTAGCTGAGGACGGACATAGATTATCAGATCAAACTTGCGAATTCCCGACTACTTGTAAGCCACCCGAGGCAACAACAAATGATTTATTACTTTCCCTCAAGAAGCTTCTTTTAGAGCGGAGATAAAGGTAGACTCAGCCTAGCTGCTACGTCCCATAGCACATCCATGGTTCTAAGAACATGCTATATGACACATAGTATACGTGGGACAAATATTATACTTTTGCTAGAATTGGTTGCGGTTTTGTATTTTACGGAGGGAGAACAGAGTATCCATTGCAGCCAATGAATCAGCTTACCGCTGTACCGCGAATGAATATCGAACGAACGTGGGAACTTCAACCGACAAAGACGTTGTCATACTAGCATGAGAAAAGATTAAATCTGGTTTTTCTGCAGTGTAATTTTTTTCGGAGGAGGCTACAGTACGTGTTGCATAGTCAGAAATAGCATTGGCTACTATGGTACACAAAATATAGCAAAGAGTGCATTTGTCCTGTGTGCTGTTTTCAGGGTCCAACCAGGAAAAACAACCTATATTTTTTATGCATACCTACGTCATAATGTTGCATGACCTTAATTTTAGCGATGGAATCGTAAAGTCTAAAAGACATCTATTCAAATATCGCTTTTATCGTTGCCTAAATGGTAATCGCTATGGACAGTTGCCAATTACAAGTATCCTAGCAGCAACGAACTCTATTTTGTCCTACAATTGGTAAAAAAAAGTTCCTAATTAAAATAGATCACTTGACAAAGCCCAGGGGATTGCGTTTCTAGAGATTCCTTGGAACAAACGCCGCCTACAGAATGTAACACAAACGTTTGCCTCCAAAGGCTACTACACGTGGAATTTCTTCAATAATGCAGCATTACAAAGTGGGAAACCTTATCTAGGGATTTCTTTTGTGCTCCTTGTAGAAAGTTAAAGTTGCCTGCCTCAGGAAAGATGTCTTCAGTAGCTAGTATTCGTCGCCGATTCCAATTTTAAACCTACACCTTTATGCTTATGTGACATTTGCACCGATAATATCATAGCTATCTAATACAGATACGGCAACAATATAAATGTCCTTAAGGTAATATATTTATTACGTGTTAGAAATTGTTCCATTTGTGTAGGTGTACTGAGATGGTGAAATGCATTGTACAACCTAGAACAGGAAGTAAGAAGACAAACATCTCCGTTCAACGTATTCCTTCGGACCGTTGTTGAGATCACGTACTACGTTTTATGTTTATATGCTTCTCGTTACTTGTCAGTCTACGTGATATAGTAATTCAAATGGAGTTGTCTTTGAGAAATAACGATAAGAGAAGCACAAACGTAGAAGCAGTATAGATATCCTAGCTAAATAAGTCAGTATGATGCGAAGGCGGTCAATATTCAGCGTACTGGCTAGCGAGCAACATCAACAACTTAAATTCCCTTAAAATAATGGAGATAATATCTTCTGTTGATTTGAAGAAACTCACATAAAGTGGGCGCGGTCTATGTTGTTAATGATGGATCAAATCTCGGCAAATCGACACGAGTCAATGCAGAAATTACAAAAGCTGCGCTCTATAGCTAATGATTTGCTAAGCTGCGGGCATTTTCGTCGTGCTACAATGTTTTCTACAGCATGATGAAGTGCATGGCTACAACGGCACTCTCCTATGGTATATATCCGCATATTCTTTATGCCGGTTTCGAACAAATTGGCTGCAACCATAGCTTAATCAGACCGCTATATTCGCAAAGCAAAATTGATCGCAGCAGATAGAAAGATCCGTTTATACGGCTGTACAGTGTTAGTTTTCTGGGATTTGTAGGTGAAGGTTTTCTTGAGACTCAGTTATTCGTTTATTCTGTTGAAAAGGAGGAGACACTAGTGTTACTACAGAATTTCCTTTAACTGACTAGGTCTGGCGGCGTGATGGCCGATTTACTAGTTTGGAACTTCGTGTACGACAGCTACTGAGACACGACATGAAAAGAAAGGAAACAGCGATAAACAGTACGTTACTGCTAGAAAGTCTCTATAGTTAAGGGCACTCAATTCTACCATGTATAGTAACAGGAATACAGAAGACCTTATATTTATTCTGTGGGTCCGTGCTCACAGTGTAGAAGCAAATGGGATGTCAACGATCTTGCCTTAACGAAGATCTTCAACTAATCAGCTTTTACATAGATTTGTTCTATATACTAGTTTTATTTTGCAATGGTTCTATTCCTTGTATTCTCCGATATTTGAACTCCACATGATTCGGAATCCTCTTCTGTGATCGCTCCGCCATTCAGCAAAAATACCTCGAAATAATATTTTGGGGAGAAAGGAAAAGTTAAAAAGATCAGGTGGACAGCAAATTCAACAAACCTGAAAGAAATACATCGGTAGGTTTCAACTTATGGAACAGAAAAAAAACAGTTTAAAAGCGCAGCAGGAGAAAAAGATGTAAGGGTATTGTAGAGCAGTCTGCTTTTCACTTTCCCGCTGAGGCCTTAGTATTGAAATCGTGAGGAACTTTCCTCTCATGTCTCTTAAGTATTGAAGTGCTAAAACAGTACACGCGTAAATCCTTTCGAAGAATAAATGACAAAATTACACCTAACGAGAAAGCTGCAAGAATTGCGCTACTGATAGTTTTCAGGGTGAATGTATGTCAGAATAGCTGATTAACGTTCTGTGTTTTACTTGTACAAAGCAAACAACATGTAAAAAGGATCATATGATTTTTGCGCTCCAATATCTGATAATTCGCTGATCCAAACCTATCTGCAACATCTATCTGTCCATTTATCGCTGGAACTCAAAAGCCAGATGTTCTTGGAAGTCTTTGTCCTGGTAGCTTGTATCGAGCATGAAAATATCAAGGTCGAAAACAATACAGATGCTATCAGGAATTGTAATTTTCACGTACGGCTATGTATTTGTTTTACCAATGTCACATCGCCAAGAAGAATTTTTCCTGATTTTCTGCGAACACAATTTGGCTCTCACAGAAAATTGTCATAAGGACTCAGAAGATAGTTAATAGTTATATATATAATGACTATACTAGCTAATATTGACATGCTATGATATTTAAGATTGGGTCGGTCCCCTCTGCGCGATTATAGACGTGTTAAGTTAACGGAAACAGTGAATAAACTTCTCCAGAGGCAGTTGATAATTTGTTGATGATTTTAGAGACGATCATTTAAGATGCGGACACAAAACATCGTTTTTCATATCGATTTGTTATTTTGATCTCATAATATACGACAGAAGCAATGTAGGTGCTGCAGACTCCAAATTGGGGGTGTAAGCGCGACTGGAGTGGGAGCGTTAGTCTAGGTGAGACAAAGATTGTAGCGTTTCTTAATTCATGTCATACGAATACTATCCTATTAAATGTTCGATTATGGTAGCATTCATTTTGTGGGAAAAGTTTTCCGTCCTTCTAAGTTTTCTTAATGTGTAAAGTAAGACCCAGGTGATCCTACCTTACAGTTGCACAGTAGGTGGCACAAAGTGTAGATTCTCCGTCAAAAATCGTCATAGTAAATATTGTAAATCCCATTACAGATTTAATAGTATGTTTACAGAGTTACTAGGCTTCAATTCAAACATCTTTCAATGAGATTTAAGGGATGACTCCGGTCGATGAAATTGAAGAAGGGAAAGGTACCTCGGAAAATCAAAAAGGTACAGATACGGAAGTTGGTGATTTCCAGACATGTATTTCCAGAAAAATGGTTATCATCGTTCCTGCCAATGAGGACTAAGACTTGAACACAATAATTATTGCATGGTATGGCTATATCGATGTAGGTGCGTCAACATGCGACTGTATGTTAATGTATAATATGGTTTCATGAATCAAAGATTTAATCCCGTTTTACCTGGCGGTAGAAAGGGGAAAGGCGGAGACGGTTAATAACGTCAATTCTTTTTTGTCAACCTGTATGTTTTTGTCCTACAAGAGAAAGAGATGTTGAAAAAATCCTAAGACAAATGCCATCTTTATCACTAAAATGTACAAAAGGCTTGTTTGGTGGTATCGCATACCATAGATTCACCATCTTTATATCCCCCTTACCTTCTGATTTGCCACTACGCGTGACACTTTACGCTATTTCGATGATCATGGGCAGGTTTGATGTCATTGCTGCAAACAGAAAAATGATTACATTGGCAGTGGATGTAGCCTATTCTTTGAACTAAATACCAGGTGCTTTTTTTTTAATATGTATAAACACTATGAACTGAATATATCGCAAATGAGGTTTAAGACAAATCATGCGGTAAAAATCCCATCAAATGGCGCCGCTGTTCTTCAAAGGGTAATTTTTGATAGCGAACATGCCGCGTAGTTTACGAACGAAAAGAAGAAAAAATGCACACGTCCTTCAGCAAAAGCTCGTAGAAAAGTTCAACAAATAATGATGTACCGAGGGGCTCAAATTTCGCCAAACATATAAAATATCCAATCACAAAACAGTTTGTAGCTATTACAGTTGGTGACAGTGGAGATCGATGCCATGGAAGCACGCCGCTTCAATGCGATCAGTGGCAATTGGCCGGCAGCAAGGTTCAAAAAGCGAAAAAAAAAAAAGAGTAAGAACAAGGGCTATTCTCAGAATGTTAGGAAGTACAAGTGGGTGTGCTGCAAAAAACTACGGGAAAAGATATTGAATCTTTATCCCTTTTGTAATATTTTCCAAGATTAATCCAAGGTTTTGTAAAGAATCTTCAGAGATATTAAGACCGTTAAGATAATTTCCGGTAGTGTTACGAGTGCCTTGTAGCTTATGTAAAGGTTCAACTGGTAGAGTATAAAGTTTTCCGACAATTATTTTACGTTTACTGGGTTTATTAAGGAAACATAATAAGAAACAAAGTTTACGTCAGGCAAGTTTAAGTGTTATGAGGTTATTTCGATGTTAGCGGATTGATTGAAGATCAACTGCTTGACTAGCATAAAAGATGGCGCAGTCTTGGGTATGTAAGAGTTTTATGCTGTTTCCATACTCAAGATGCATAAGGCAAGAATTTCGAAAAACGGCTGTTTGAAAGTAATGTGAAACGTATGACCGAAAGTTCATGCAATCAGCGGATGGTTCGTATGCCTGAATCAATTATATTATTATTATCTAATTTAATCTGATGACTAGGTGTTCATTAATATCAGAAAGTTCCCGGGAAATATGTACGCGAAACAATCAGTGAAGAAGTGGAAGGGGTTTCATGGATTTATATTCAAAGACGTACCCGGTAGAATGTCGACTACTTCAAGCAATACTGAACTTGTTAGGGCGATTTTTTTTCTCGCGATCATGAACCTTGTCCTAAATAAGCCAGTCTATACGACATGAACAACAAAGCATACTCACCTCGTTTATACTCGTCCCTTGCGTAATAATGTGTAGGTTCTCGCGTTGGAGACTTGGTATTGGTAAATCATGGCTATCCAAATCAGTTACCAGCTACAATCATTTCTCCAAATTATGGTTTATTGAATAAAACGCTGTATTGCCAATCAATAACGCGGTACTCCGCACCTACAGTCACCCATTGAGGTTGCGACACACGACCGCTCTTGTAACGGTAGTGATACTTTTGGAGAAACTTTTTTAGCATATTCTTCTTTTCTACTGTAAGCCTTATTCTATCACTAGCTGGGGTAACAGAGGATGAGCTCATGTACATATTCTCTCATCACTTACCTGTATATTGAACAAATATCTAGCAACCTTTCGCAACTGGTCGATCAAACCATAACATACAAGGTACATGAATTGACTTCGCTTTCCCTATACGTTATTTTGACCATTCCCAAAACGAAACAGTATGCTGCGCTCATCTTTGTTCAGGACATTATTGCCTGCTTTCTGTCTGGTGCTGGTTTCCTTAAGCCACTGTGCTATAGCACAAGAGAAGGTTAAATGTTTAAAGTAGTTCCTATCCAAACTAAATGAACGTATCTCGTAGTTATTAGTTTATCACCAACAAGGAGACCATTTTTTGAAAAGAGGCGAAATCATTAATCTGCAGCAAGATCCAACTTTCGTATCCACTCATAATGAAGAATTTAAAGTAAGCGATCCAAATGCATTGTATCAAGTCAAGGTGAAGGATGAACGCAGCGGTAAGGTTATGCATTCGTCAGTGAAATTCGTAAGTATTATCATGACATCCACTGTGCTTAATGCTCAAGATGGATAGTGTCATTTGCTCGCGAGCGGATGGAAAGATAAGTTCAAGTTGCATCTGAATGATGTGAACAACGTATATCATGTTGACTATTTCGCGGACGGAAATGGATGCACGGATGAAGTAGAGGTAGATAGGCGATGTTTCCACGCACTATCTTATTTTTCCCCTTTCTCTTGTAAAAGCTGCCAGCAACGAGCAAACCTTTTGCTACCAGTGTCACCGTGACAAAACCTGTGGAAGGACCAAAGTAAAATCATCGCCGAAACTGTTCACCTTATATTTATACATGCTATAGGATCATCCTAGGTCAACTCAATGGCAAATCACAACAACAAACACGACCTGCTACTAAACATGAAAATCAAGAAGGAGACGTGATTGAAGAGGAACCTGAGAAGACCTTTTTCCAGAAGTATTGGTAAGTTATTCCAGCTATGTAAGAGAAAACTTATTAAATGTTAGGTACTTGATCTTGGGTGGCGTGCTCATGTTAATCACTTCCGCAAATCCGCCACCTGAGCCACAGCAGCAAGGACAGCAGCGAAGGCAATAATATAGGAATCAATGGATATAATTGAAGACAGAGCTCGTTTACTATTCTAGTGGTTAAACGTGTAGTCAGTATGAACGCATAAATTAAAATGAGAGTACCATGTTTAACGTGAACCATGCACACGTTATCCATGATGCATTGCAATCGCATACATAATAAGCAGTATAATCTAGTTCCACAAAACTAGTGGCCTTTTTCTCTGTTCTGCTGTCGTTCCAGACAGGATGTTAAGTTCAGGTTGTTCGAGTCACACCAGCTGAAAATCAATGGAACAAAAGCCAGACGCTGGCCTGTTTTAGCTCAGCACATTTGGTGGAATGACATTTGGAACAGATTTGAAGGTAAGTATTTGGCTCAATCTGCACGTGGACATTGCTTGATGACATTATAGGATCGGGTGCCATCCATCCTTGAATATGTGGGCAATGGAGTGCAAACACTGCAGCAGTACCGGAGTTTTGTGAGAGACCGAGCTAGCATTGAGCGCGAGTACGCGCAGAAACTAGAGAATCTAGCAAAAAAGTATAAATCAAACACAAAATCTCTATCCAATGAAGCAGTAGCAGATGCAGGTGACTGGAGTGAAACTGGAAGGTATCATCAGCTTGTTAGCTTTGCTTCGTCAAGTAACGCCTTATTGTCACAGCACCACGTTGGCAACGTGGTCGAATCTTGTCGCCCAGACAGAAGCGATAGCACGGAGCCGTTATCACCTTGTAGACGAGTTGAATAGTTCCATAGCAGAGACGCTCAAGGCTACAGCATCAAGAAAAGAGGAAGCTAGAAAGAAGGTATTCCTGGCGTGCTTCTTCATTCCATTGGAACTTATATCTCTGTAGCATATCGCATTTTACCAAAAGTTGAAAGCCGAAAGAGACAGGACCTATGCCGACAAGGATAAAGCAAAACAAACGTATGATGATAACTGCGCTGAGACGGAGAATATCAAGGCCAAATTAAGTAAAGGTACTGGAGATCATGAAAAAGTATGTAGTCACACCGCCTAAAGTATGCATGAAGTTAATAATGCCACATATACTAGTATCAAAAGCAGCTGGAACAAGCAGTACTAGAGTGCAATAATAGCAAGGCAAGACATTACACGAACAGCATGACACTGTGATATTGACAGCATGACTACCGATGATTTCAGAATTTGTATCTTCTTTCGCTTGGTGTAGCCAATGCAGAAAGAACCAAGTACTATGAGGAAGATCTTCCGACGATTGCCGATGTAAGTACGGTGGATGGCGATGACTTAACGTCTGCTTACTTGGTTCCAGCAATTACAAGAGTTAGATAGCTCTCGTATCTTGACTTTGCAGAATATACTGCTAAAATATATTGATCTCGAGATCCATACCTTAGCATCCGTGCAGAAGCATTACGAAAAAGCTTCGGATTCTATCAAGCGAATGGACCCCGATATTGATGCCAATGTGTTTATTCGTGACACCCTAGGATCCAACCAATCTAGCGAAGAACCTCCTAATTACCAACTCACGTTTCTACCTTGGAATGGCGGTGCTAATGCCGCTGAAACGATTATTGACAGGGTGAGGGCGATCATTATATCTATAGTAAACGGACTAAGTAGGATGGAAATGTTACTTAGGATGACGCCCTGGTTATAAACGAATTGGCTGTCATATTTTTGAATAACAAGCTCAACAAAGACCGAAAACAACTTGATCAGCTTGGTGATGAACTATCGTCCCGGTCAAAAGAAATTGTGGAACTAGAATCCGCTGTTCAGTCCATAGGAGACAAGACCTCGGCAGAATATGATCGTCTAAAAGAGGTAAGTCAGTTTTTTGTAACACGATACTAGATGAAAGCTTATGCAAATACCAGCGCTTATTAAATGTTACACGACAAATCACTTTATTATCGACACAAAAAGTGCGAGTAAAGAGTGAAATTGATATCATTATTCAAAGTATAGGAGGTAAACATATTATCAAAAGACAAAGCAGGTATTAATCTGAAAATATGATAGATGAAGGGCTGAAGGCGCAAAGCCATGAGTTCAAGTCATCCTCTTTCACAATGCCTACAACGTGTGACTACTGTAGTAACACCATCTGGGGCCTATCGAACAAGGGATTTACATGTAAACGTTTGTATTGGAAGTTTAGCATATGACACGTTATCTGAAGATGTCCGTTTCGATATATAGAATGTGGATTTAATTGTCATGCAAAGTGTGAGATGAAAGTAGCACTCAACTGTTCGCGAACAAAAGGAAAAATCAATCGACAGCCGTCACCAAGTTTATCTCTAGCATCCTTAGGAAAGCCACCTCTCAAGGGCCGCGAGCGCAGTGAATCTGTCAGCAAGGTTAGTCCACTGCCCCAAGTGGAACAGCCACCTCCTGCGATGCCTGTAGAACCACAGACGGCGGCACCTACGTCCCTTGCTGTTGCTCTGTACAATTATGATGCGCAGAGACCAGATGAATTGACTATTTCCGAGGGCGAATACCTTACCATTATAGAAGAAGATGGTATGTATAACAGGGTTGTATGTCCGAGTTGCAACTAATTTATAATTTGATCAGACGGATCTGGGTGGATCAAGGTAAGCTATTTTAGAAAGTAGCATACCATTCATTGTGATTATAGGCTTTGAACCATAATAATCACGAGGGACTGGTGCCTGCTACTTATGTTGGTCCTAACGTTCCTTCTCAAGATACCAACCAGCCATCGATCTCTGCCGATACAGAATCGCATCCACCGGATGAACCTGAGATTCCCAATGTAGCAACAACTCCCTCACCATCCCCTGAATACGCTATTGCACTCTACGCTTTTGAAGCTGTCAACAGCGAGGAATTAAATATTCGAGAAGGTGACAGGATCCTTGTTACCAAAAAGGATGATAGTGGTTGGTGGGAAGGTAAACGATGCAACAGTTGATGGCGCCACAGGGAAACATATTAATTCGAACTATTCTTTAGGCGTCTTAAATGGGCAAACTGGTGTCTTCCCTGCGAACTATGTTGGTCCAGATACTTATGGTGCAAACTGACACGAACTGTAAAAAGACAGGCTTACCATAATAAATATACACGTCTAACGACAGATTCTGGTTGAGAAACAGATAGCTTACAGGTAGATAAGTGTGAATTCATGCTGTAGTACCGAAGCCTTCATATCTATACGCGAGGAACAAATCCCCTCTTCACATGTCTTGGGAAACCGCTTTTACCTTATCTGTATCCTCCAGAAAACCTTTCTTATGAACCCAATCGCTTTTCCTGATGATGGCATGTAAACTTTAAGGTGTAGCTTCGATAAGCAGCGTTAAGGTCATGAGTATCTGTGTATTGCACCTGCTGTATCTCTTTTGATTTTAATAGGTAGGCAAAGAATGGACAGAAAAGACGTGGTTTCCGTTTTTCTCATCTTTATTTCCTTCCAAGCAAACCATTGGATGCTGGTACTGTCGTGTAGTATATGAAAATGTCTTCAGTTCTCGTAAAGATCCCATTCTCACACGAAATATAAATATTTCTATAGGAAGTCCTTTTCTTTTGTCGCTTTTGGCTGTTGTCGGGTACTACGTTAAACAAGGATTGCGTTATATGGAACGTGTTATTCATGTGAAAATCAAGGCACTGACTACATCTTCCTTATGGAATAAGCAGCTCACAGATGTTTACAGTAACCTCTGTCCGCCAGAGTTTGTCGGGTCTCTGCGAAGGTTAGTCTCAGACAACACCAGCCTTTTTTCTTTGTAAATCAAACGTGTTTTTCGCGGTTCTTACGCCACTTTTGTTAGACGATAGCAGCCTCGCGGAGCTCGGACCGCATAGACGCATGAACTAGATGGAGCAGCCCAGCTAGGATAGCCACTTGTAGTGTGGCAAGGTGGTAAGGACCTGTCATCGAGTCCGTCTATCAGGTCGGGATTTGCTTTTATCTGGTGTTACGGCGGATGTAACTCTTTCGGTCCGTTTGTTCAGATACTGATTGATTTGCTGACGTAGGTTAGATATATTTGCTGGGTACAAATAGTAGTTCTAATGCATCGGCTCGTTCATTTGATTGTTCTGTAGATCCCCCAACAAAGGCACTGTTCCTTTTCTCCCCCCAAATATTCTTTTACCGTGGCAGATATGGACATCACGGAGAGACCAAGGAGAGAGGCTGTGCCTGAAAACATTTCTGAAGACTATCTCGACATTCTAGGGTCATCAGGCACGGGCAATGAGCATAACAGTTTCTTGCTACAACAGACACAAGAACAACTCCATGATCCACAACCGCATTGTACGGAAGGTGTAGATCATTCTATTGTTGCCGATGACCATGCTAATGCCATGGCAGCACATGACGCGTTAATCAGTTCCCAAACCTCCAGCGAGCGAGTTCCAGCGTGGACGTTGAATCGATCTGTCGATACCACCTTAACACTCAATACCCCACGTACACAGAGATTTATTGCACGATTAGTACGTGCCGCTCGAAATCCAACCTCAGCGTATGACTCTCCCCCGCAAACGCCTGTATCTTGCAGCATTCCGATGAGTGAGGCCCCCTCAACTGCCGATCACGAAGTTCTTTTATCCACGCGACAGCATGACCATGGCAGTCAAAATGGTGGTTTTCCCTCTGTAATAGATCAACAGCCACGGAGATACACGCTGCGCAGCACCACAAAACGTAGACAGTACCAGCATGTACGATATGGAGAAATCATTCCTACAAATGAAGGAAACGACGAAGAGAATGTGAAAGCGAAGCGGCGAAAGCTTTGGTTCAATAATACGGTGATTCCTACAAGCTCTGGATGGGACACAGTGATGACCAAGCCGATCGATGAAGATGCTAGCGAAACATTTCAGCCCACGAAAATGATCTCGCCCATTCGGGAAATAAGTTCACGAGAGGAAATCCTGCCGGTGAAGCTCGGAAAGTCTGAAGGGGTAGCCAGTAGACGTAGACGTCGACAGCCAAATGCAATAGCTGAGAAGTTGAACAGATTAGTTCAACCCTCAGACACTGACCTCGATCTCAGCCACCATACCGTTCTACCACAGGCTAGCTTACTGGGGTGTGATTCGATGGATATAATGGATGAATCATTTGACACCACAGAGATTCGCTCAAGTCTTGATATGAACATGATGGTACACCACATGGGTTTTCCCCCTATGTGGAGTGACCTCTCGCAAGACGAGCAACAACAGCAACATTTCGAGACAGAATCGTAAGCTTCAATTCGCTAAAAACAGAAATGCTTACTTATATATCTTTTTAGTGCAATGGACTATTCTATCACTATGTCAGACGTAAACTCATCGATATGGCTAACTCAAAAGGCTACAAGTAATCTTCAAGATAATCAGGGTGTGATGGGAGACGTAGATTACTCTGGTGGCACAGCAGAAACGACGCCGCACGAAGAAAATATATACGATTTTCCAGAGGATGCATGTCTAGTGGCAAATGTGGATTGTGCCAGCATTACCATAGCTACAACGGAACTCAGACAGGATATACAGGATTTGCAAGAAGATCTACATTTAATACAAGCTATGAATCACGCCAGCGCCACTGTCGATGCAACACCGTCGAAGGAAGATACGTATAAGGACGAAGAACGTACTTGTACCACAGAAGCTATTGATTACTCCAGTGTTGCACCAGATACATCTAAAAACGAGATAGACAGTCCTCAAGTCAGGCCCTGTTCGGTGGAAGAAGCAGAGCAGACCAGTGTCACGGTCGATACAGCACAATCTACGGAAAATCCGTGCAATCCTCAAGACAATCTGTCAATCGTGGAAGATGCAGTAAATAGCAGCAACGTGGAAGGGACGGTGTCGTCTAAAGAGATGATCCATGAACATCAATCTGAAACCTATACGGCACAAGAGACTGATGATACCATGGCAAAGACAGCAGTATCATCCGAAGAGGAAGTCGTTTACGCATATCGAGATAGTCCCTCTGTGGAGAAGGATGTTGAGACATCTAGCTTTGTGGCTGAGGAAGCGTCGTCTCGACAATTTGCTTCAGATGATGGATGCGAGTATCCAAACAATCAATCTTCAATCTCGAACCTGGAAGACATAGTACCTACAAAACCCAGAACATCGTACGAAGTGAACCGCGAATTAGAAATGGATATAGACGAGCAAACTTCGGATGAAAGCGAGTGTACTTCAACATCATCTCCTCCCGTCCAAACAACTGAAGAACCTGTTACAACAAAATCATATACCAGCAGAGTGATCGAGAAATTGTCAAGACTGCTATTAGGAAGTTAGGCCACATGTTTTTTGTTCTTCCTTCTCACCCATGTTAATATAAATACCATAAGGTTATCTGCATGATAAAATGCAGAATCATTGTACAGTCAAAAAAAATAGATCCTGCCTCTTGGATTTTGATACGAGAGTATGGGGTAGCTAAATAAAAAAAATTGGTGGCTATTGTCCCTATAAAAGGTGAAAGGTGAGATTCGTTATCTCCGACATCCACGCTCTCCGTTTCATTTGATCCCGATAGCACTGCTTTAGTAAGCAAATGCGGATAAACAAACAGTTGGAAGGCGTGGGTTGTACGCTCGAGTCCTGGCCTTCCTGGGGCCAGCAGTTCAGTTCGTTTTGGTTTTTGGGATAGATGCACGATGAATAAAGTTTTTATGGCTTTGTGAATAATGCAAAAGATTTACAATTTAAAGGAGAGAATAATTCACTAGGATGAGATGTACAAGGAAGTCTGTTAACCGCTGTAGCCCACTAAATAGCCTAAAATATTAGACAGACTAACGATGCCAATCAGTTTGTTGTCCTGATCAACAACGATTAGCCGATATACACGCTGTTTTCGGATTGTACGGAAGATAGAATGAAGTGTGTCGTTAAGAGTACACGTATGAACACCAGGATAGTTCTGAAAAAAAAAAAGGTTTACATCATGAATAGAAGGTGGTGCGTTCTGTTACCTTTGGTCGGGCTTCCAGCGCTTCTCCAACCGGAATGTCCAATTCATTATATTTTCCAGTCCTTGCTATACTCTGCTCATATATGTTAACTATCTACCTGTTTGAAATGCGAAAAATTGCCATACCATCACGTCAACCGTTTCGTATACATTCAAGACAACACCTGTCAAGCGGATGGTCAAGCTCAAACGTTCATTAATTTTCTTTCTTACCATTCTCATCGATGATTGGGACAGCGCTTATTCCATGATCAACAAATCGATTGATGACTTGAATGACGGGTGTTGACATGGTTGCGGTTGCGATGTCTTTGTAGGTGCCTATTTTGAGTTCAGACAGAGGCTGTCGCAAAGCCCGCGCGCTTTTGAACTGTCAATGTAATCGGTCAACTTGTATATGTATATAAATTAATCAGTCATATATGCTCACATTGACGGCTATAAACTTGAGGATGCGGTACTGAGTCAGAACGCTGACAATCATTTCCGTATTCGTATGTGGGTCGCGATCTAAAAGGGGTACGCGATGAACTCGACTTTCTGCAAGAAGGCGGCAAGCATCGTAAAGGGTTGACATGGGATCCATTGACACAAGTTGCGGTGACAGTGAACGCACACGTTTCTCGATATCGCGTAGATGGGATATTTCGAACCTTTCAATTTCCCCCAGAGCCTCTTCTACTGACGCATGGGTATAATAGTACTGGATAAGGTTGATAAAATCAGAGACAGTTAACATGCCCGCGAAGCTCTGCGTTTCACTGTCCCATAAAGGCGCCGAAACAATACCTAATGTCATTCTTTCTCGTTAGTTTCCAGAAAGAACGCTTCTTTTTATCTCTAACACCACGTTACCATTTTGTACAAGCGCTGCAAGGGCTTTTTTCACAAGCATATGCGTATCAAAGACAATAAGTCTGTAGCTTACAGGTAACACATCGTACGCCGTATGCTCTTTAAGAAATGATCGCATAAGTGCCTGGATGTCACAACTATCTTCTAGTGGGGGCGAAGGCGAAGATCCTGTAGAATCACCATCAAGACCGTCTTGCAATGGTTCACTCGTCGCCGTAAATGGAAATGCCATGGGGAAAGCAGAAGATAAGGAAAACGATACCTCGCTTCTGTTCCCCAACGCTTTACCCAGTCGGGGTGGGAATTTTTGTGGGTCCTCGCCACTCATTTTTTTTGGACACCGACAGTAACATTTGTATATATGTACTATAAAAGTTTTCGTGGGTTTCCTTTTTTGAAATTTGTAGGTGTTTTTTTTAGAGTGGTAAGCCTGAAAATTGTATGCTGTCCAAAAGGACACACCAAACCACAGATTTATAAAACATTTTTGTGGGTGATACGTGAACTTCGGAAAGCTTTTGTTGGCGGTGGATGAAGCATTATGCATTATGGTGTATAAGACCCAAATTTTGTGGGGGTTTAATATTTCTGGGTAAGATTTTGTGGGATAAGGTCCATGAGTTGTTAGGTGGATATCCAGAAGTTTTGTATCAAACGTTGCTAGAGATTTGTATCTGTGCTTGACAAAGTAAAGTGCATTGATGGTTTACATATTTAAATAATTATACTATAAGCTTTTGCACAGCGGCGAGTAAACGTCCAACCATGCTTTTGATAGCTCGTGCTGCGTGGTAACACCTCGTATTCCGGGTGATAGGTGCCCATTGTATGCCTGACGAAACGGCGCTAGTAATGATGGCCGTGATATGGTTGTTATGGAAATACAGCACAATTGATACTTCCATTGTCGTTTCTAGACAGTATTCAGAAACGTACCGCAGAAATGTGAGGTACCAACAGTCATATAGTGTGGTATGAAATAGAGGATTTTCTTTTCGTACCAGACATCACCACGATTAAATCACTCAGTATGTTCTGCAATGCAAATTAACAAAGCATCCCTCCTATTTCAATCCAAAAAGTAAACTTTCTTCCTTTTTTTCCAAGTGATGACACTGTCTTTGGCATTCATGAGCCTATATAGGCCCATTGTTTGTCCATCTCAATAATTTACATAGTAATGTATAGACATTACTTTACTTCAGGTCTGAAAATGTATAAACTTTTCAGAATATAACTTTGAAAGTTCTCTTCTCGAGTTCGTGCCTACTCGTACTGCAATTTTCTGTAGATTCTTATTGTAGCTATCCGACTGATCTACAAAAAAAGGAAAAAGAAAAAAAAGAAAAAGAGGCGGGTTCTTTCATCCGGCCGCAAAGAGGACACATGTTGGCAAGTGAATTGGGCCTCTTACAACCATGGAGTATAATTTGTAGGTCAAGTTGTGATATCCAGTAAACACTCAACTTCTTTCTTCCTTTCGTTTGAGCTTGATTGTTTTCATCCGTGATCGACAAGAAAAAGAGAATAGTGATGTATCCTAGCATCATTCATTGCTTTATTTTCTAAAATCGTGGATGACACAGCGTTGTATTTGATTGTATGTGCTTATTATGCCTTGTATACAAGTCTATATATTCTAACGCCTTGTTTCTGAAGTAGAGAAGACAAAGCACCTCCAGCCTTGATAGTATCACAGGTATTATCTATCGTGTGGTCATCAACGGGCGACCATTCCTGGGGTCTCCATGTTCCTGGTTGTTCATGATAATCGGTTATTTGAGAGATGTTGAAATAGGGTTTGCATAGACGGAAAAATTTTATCTCATCCTTGTCTTTGAACCCTCTGCGTTTGTACCCCAGATAGATCACTGTTCTTCCAGGCGTACTGAGGTGCCGGAAAGTATGAATGATAGGCACAAAGTCGGAAACATTGTACAGGAGATCGGAGGCAATTATAGTGTCGATAGGCTGAGAACCGATAACACGATCAGCATCGGTCTTATCTCCCCAAGCGAGAGGCTTGATTTCAACCACGTTTTCGCAAGCGCTGCCTTGATTTAGTTTTTGATTTTCGCGGATTAATGCCAACGCTTCTGGGAGGTCTGTGAGAGTAATTCTAGGTTTCTGATCGACATGATATATTCTATGCAAATGAATCATGTAGAGTCCAACATAGCCTGTGCTGTAGAAATCACTTAACAATCATTACCAACAACCATGCTTTTCATACCCAGCGCTCAGGTCGACGATACGTTGGCCGGCCAAGAAGTTAGGATCGCGTCGAAAGGTTCTAGCGAACATACTGGCTAATGCTAATGCTGCGTCCCATAATTTTCCGGGCGTTCCAGAACCCCAGCTCTCCTTGATCATAAAATAATTTACTTGATCTCCAATCGTATAACTTAGAATCCGATGCATATGTTGAATGCAATCCATCTTGGGCTCCCAATAGGCGCTTGTGTTATTATCTATCTCGGTGAAGGGCGTCAGATGCATCGGTCCAATTGTTAGTGGAAGAATAGAAGGCTCTGAGCGGTTTTTTGATTCCTGCAATGCTCGAATACAAAGGTAGATTGGGTTTTCGTGCGTATTCGCACAAAACTTAGGGGTTACTTTAAATTCAAATGCATCACGTCCGCTTGGGCGATGTTCAGTCGAGCCCGGCTCAAACGTATCCCATGAATCAAATGTCAACGGTCGCATCTCTAGCCCCTCGCTCTTGTTGTTCATATACCAGTTTCCGTGATGATCTTTTTCCATTGGATTGCATTCCAATTTGAAGTTACAAGTTTTGGCCAACATAGGCCCAATGGGTAAGCCCATTTCTGTAACAAGTTCTACATCGACACGTATCCATTTATCTAAAGGCACGACGTTGTGGATATTTTGCTTGAGGACCAGACGAAGAAGAAGTGTACTGTTTTTGTAGAGGGATCTAGAAAAATGATTGGCTAAGTCGTTCGATTGCGACCATCTTTTGGAAGGTGGTTCTGGAGAAAAATTGACAGGAAGGATGGAATTAAGAGATAACATCCAAAAGAGCAAAAATAAAAAAAGAAGGAAGGGGTAAAGATGCTGACGACTCTCATGCCGCCCTTTTCTGGGGATGGTCACTCTTAAATGGCGCCAACCTTTACATGTTTGTAACAAAAACTTTTTACCTGATCTTTCGTTCAAACCTTACTTTGCCCTTTTTTTTTTTCTTGCGAAGCATATTAAAAGAATATGAAAAGGTGGTTATAGATTGCTGTCTCGTATTCCATCTCCTATATAGGCAAGATTTTTGATATCAGCCAACGTCCTCGGGAATGCAAGGTAGATACATACCAGGATCAAAGAAATACCTTTCTTCACAGACTACAGTAACGTTTTGGTTAGTCTGCGTAAAACAACAAAATTATTTCTTTTTATGCTGTGGGGATCGGTAACACAGATGCATTATGCCGGACGCCTCTATCATCCTTTCGGATACAGACCACAGGCACAGGTCGTTACGTAGAACAACAACAATCATTATCTCCCTTTCTTCACATAATATTTATTCCTATCCATCCTACACCTAGGTTAGCTTGCTTTATGTCCAATGGTTTGCGTACAATATGTTAAAAAAAGAGAACAATCAGTTTCATAAAAAGAGATTATTTGTTCGCTGCGCTTATCCCATTATTTCTATGCAATTGCGCTTGTGCAAGTAACACATTTCTTTTTTGTCCTTTATAAACAAGTATGGACTATGTCTATCTACAGACGTGTATCTAAGTAACACCATGGTTTATCTATAATTTCGAATACATTTGTTTTATCGTAACCAGAAGACCCATCCAGCGCTTTGACTTTTCCATCACGTTCAAGCTTTAGCATATGCAAGGCAATCTGACGAATAATCACTGCATGCTTAGGGCCGCGAGATTCCTCATACAGATGGTCGACCATTTCAAGTACTGTCCAATGTTTCCGTCGATCGCGTGAGATCAGTTCAATGATCTGTTTTTCCCGCTGTTCGCGATGTTGGAGGTATTGCTGAATTTTAGCTTTTCCCTGTTCGACCACCGCACCATGTCCAGGATATAATCGCTCCGGATTCAAAGTAATCATCTTACGCAGAGATGCCATGTATTCAAATAAATCATCGAATACAGTTGACCCATGCCCAAGAACACAATCGCCTGTAAAAAGGGCTGCTTCTTCCTCCAACGAAAACGCACAATGATCTTCAGCATGACCTGGCGTATGGATCACCCGAAGCGTTACATCTGTATCTGGAAGCCGAAAGACTTGATTGTCATGCAGCCAGTGTACTTCAACGATAGGAAATCCAAGCATATGTTCCGTTTCGTCATGACACCCTGACGGCAGGGGGTGCTTATGTACACGAGCATTTTCAAAAGCTGGTAATACATCTTTGAGACCACGCCAGTGATCAATATGGCAATGGCTAATCAAAATATCGGATATGTATGCATCTGGTGAAATGGCTTGAAGCGATTCAAGGAGTAAAGACAGATAAGCGGGCACCCCTTCACCACAATCGATCAGTATTTTACGTGGTCCAGCGCCAATCAGATAAGTATTGGTGCCTAGTATTAGATTAAATAAAATAATGCAATACCATGAGATAACGAATTTACCTTGTAGTGTCCACTCGCCAGGGTTAAGACCCATCACTCTCCAGACGCGTTCAGACAAACGACTAAAATTAGGCAATGGAATCAGATTATTCGACATGGTGTAAAGGATAAGGTCAAGAATGAAAAAAGAGAGGGAAAGTGAAAATAAGTGAAATAGTTTTCTACATAATAAGCTTCGTCAGCAGGATTCACATAAAAAAAGGAAACTCACGTGTGTTTACCCCACCACTTTTTTCTTATTCCCTAATCCATACGATGATCTTTGACATGAATTTTTTACAAGATCAAAATTGAATTTTATTGTGAGAATTCATGAAAGGAATAGCTTCTTGATGTGGGATAAACTCATGATGACCTAGGCACGTTTCGAAAGAAGACTGCGATAAGCCGGAAGTAACTTGACAGGTTGTCGACAGAGATAGATAAATATATCGAACATGATATACATCAGAACAGGTGCAACTGCTGCCATCGCAATGTACTGTAATGTTCTTGTGAAGATAAGTACGAGTACCATGAGAAAAGAAAAAAGAGAAAAGAAGGAGTTAAATCAATCAAAACAATCCTGCAAACCTTCTTATTTCTAAGCGTGAAATATCTTTTTGTCAAACAAGAAAGTAAAAAAAAAAAAACTAAAATTTACAGCCAAATGAAGAAAAATACAATAATAACAGATTACAGCGTTTCCTGCTTCTTCTCTTCTGGTGCAGGTTCAATATTCAATCCTTTCTTACGCTGTTTCAGAATATTACTGATATAAAATTCACCTGCTTTGTAACTGGATCGAACAAGTGGTCCACTGGCAACATATTTAAAGCCCAATTCCATGCCTGTTGTCTCCCAGTGTTTAAACTTTTCGGGTGTTACGTATTCGTGCACTTTCATGTGACGTTTCGTCGGACGCATGTACTGACCCAACGTTACACAATCCACGTCTATTTTTCGTAGCTCTTGAAGAGCGTGTAAAACTTCCTCGTCTGTTTCACCACAGCCAAGCATAATCGATGTCTTCGTGATTAGATCCGGTCTCACCGTTTTGGCATGTTTAAGAACGCTAAGCGATTGACGGAAACCAGCGCGGCGATCACGGACATAGGGTGTCAAAGCTTCCACCGTCTCAATATTATGAGCATAGACATCCAGTCCGGACTTGGCCACTTTTTCCACGCATTCCAGTGATCCACCGAAATCGCCTGTAAGACATTCAACCAAAATATGAGGAGCCCTAATAAAAACAGTAAGCATGGTGTGAGCCTCGCTGATAAACTTACTTTGTCTTGATTTTACTAATTGTCTCCGCAAAATGAGATGAACCACCATCAGCAAGATCGTCACGGTCAACACTTGTTAGAACAACATAATCAAGACCCCAGCGTCTAAGCGCTTCGGCTGTATGTTCTGGTTCATGAGGATCCAGTGGTTTAGGCGTACGGTTTGTCTTAACCGAACAGAACCGACATCCACGCGTGCACTCATCACCCATCAACATAATTGTTGCCGTTGCAGTTTGATGTTCACCTAGATAGTTGAATAAGTATATAGCTATTGTATTGAAGTAGTTTACCTCCACCCCAGCAATCGCCAATATTCGGGCATCGTGCTTCTTCACACACTGTATGAAGTTTTAAACCACGCAGATCCTTCTTGATCCGACTGAAGTTCTCGCCGGCGGGAATTTCAGTTTTGAGCCAATCTGGTAACCGAGGCTGCTTCCTAAAAAAAAAGCCAGAAGAAAGAGATCGGTGTTACAAACATGCATCACATCTTTTTTTTTTTTTTTTTTTAAAGATGCTTTGTATAGCTTACAGTTTGGTCGTTTTCACTTTTGTGCCTGGTACCACCGTCTCTCTTAATTCCAATGCTTCAGCAGGCGTCAATTTTCTATCAAATCCAGGATTGACAAAATCATCCAGTGCTGAAGCATCTTCTGCTGCCAAACGAGCCTTGAGCGCTGCTAGTTTTGACTTGGATGATTGCGATGAGGAAGGGGGAGAGGGCTTATCAGAAACTGTGGTCGCGTGGCCACGGAGCTGTTGTGTCTGCGATCGCCCCATGAGTTTTCACACAAGCAATAAACAATGTTCAGCCTACCAAGACAGCAACGGGTCTGACAGCAAACGTTGGACGGGTGAGCTGGTTCAGGAGCAAAGAGACGGATCGCGACGGAGACATAAGGGAGTAGGAAGAAAGAGATCGTTGGGGCAGCCACGATAACAGCTCAAAAGTGTGGGTACGAGAATTGGCGTTGCTTAAAAATCCACCCACAGGAATCGTTGTGTTGTGACGGCGATTCCACTCTGCCAACGAGCAAAAAAAAAATTAGGAACCAACCATCGGCGCGCTCTCTGCAGCGGATCGTCCTTTCTTCATGACAAGCAACGTATTCAAGCAACTCTATGAGAATTCCAAACTCCTTGTTTCGCCATCAGAGGGAGAGGAATTACCAGCGCTGAATAGAGGGCTTCCTCAAATTGATACAGAAACGCATCTCCTTTCCAAAACACATAAAGCAGAACAAGAACGCCATGCTAAAGCGTAAGCATCGTGTCTGCACGCGATCCGTGCCATTTATTCCATCGTAGCCATTATTTTTTAGCTCAAAACGGAATTAAAATTCAAGATGTCTCTCAAAATCTCGATGCGATCAGTGCCGCAACGACATTTGAACGTTCTGAACGAATTCAAAGCACCGATGTCGAGGTACTAGCCACAATAAGCAAAGCATCGAACCTGTGTCTTGTATTGACACACGTTGCCCTTAGAAATTTCTTCGCGAGGAGCATGAACGAATTATTATCAGCACAGTGGAGGAAAGCCGACGAAACGTAAGGCTACCATGCGTTGTGCTACGCTCAACCACTGAACTTTCCATCCTAGACACACGACGACTTTGAGGATCTTGTGGATCGTGTGATGGGAGATGAATGGCGAAATACGCAACGACACATACTGGAAGAATGGGACCATTATCAGGACAACAGGAGTTTCAGTCCCGAGAACGGGTTCGGAGCCGAGGCAAGCATAGACACAACATTTTGCTACAGGATCAAAGTATTCATTGTTGTTGGTAGTCGGCGGAAAGAACACACGTTCTTCAAGAACACATGACAAAGTATGGTGCAGCTGTTACCGATCTTAACGAGGCACGACTGCTGCGGAAAGATTTTGCCATTGTAGATGCTTTCGCCAAGCTTTCGCAACCAGCAGAGCAAAACAAGGTAAGCTAACCTGCAAGCATATAGTTGTTAACTTTTGGTTTATTAGTCTTCAGACAGAGCAAACAATGCTTGGCAGTTGCTAAACACTTTTGCCAGTAAAGCGGAAGCGGACGGTGACGGTCGACGGGAAGGTTACTTTGCTCCAGCCTATGCAAAGAGGCCTCAGGACAGTATCACAGCCATCACCATGCGACAGACACTTCTTTTGGCGTCAAAATCATGGCTTGAAAAACAGTAAGTCGCGTGCAACATTTCGTTGATCCAGGCTGACGCGCATCAGATATATGCAGTACATCGACGATGTCCTGTTGAAGAATGCTGCTGAGGCGAAAGTGGGAGGAATACCCTCAGCTGCTCATCGTATTCGAGCATTTATGAATATAGAGTTTAAAAAGAATTCGAGATGGGCAGATCCGAACCTTGAGGTAAATGCATAGGACGAGGCGCTGTGCTAGGTTAACAGATGGGCTTTATCTCAGATTGTTGACGAAACGCCGATCTGGACGTTCACTTACCTACTTCTCCGCAGTGGCCACGCCAAACTCGCACTGGAGTATGTCACAAATAGTCGCGATCTTTTCCAATCAGAACCAGCTTTTGTTGACTATTTTAAAGAATATATGGCTAGTCCTGACAAAAGGTGAACTATGTGACGCATCGCGTTTGCAACTTACAGACGATTTGACAGATTGTCGAAGGCGAGTCGAAACTCCATTTTAGCAGACTATCAACGACTAGAATATGGTTCACAAAAGACGGATCGATACAAGCTGTTGTTGTTCAAAATCATTGGAAGATGTGAAATGAACAAAAAGAGTTTGCCAGAGGATGTGAAGATAACGGAAGATTTTGTTTGGCTCCAGGTAAGAGAGAAAAGCCAAATGACATAATGTATTCTGACAGTCGCTGTTGAAAGCTTTCTTTGGTTCGTGAAAGTGCTCAGATCGAAGAATACGAGCATGAGAGATATACGCTGGACGATCTGCAAAAGCTGTTTGTAAGATTTGGGGCTGCTCGATTTGATCCAAGCAATGTCAGCCCATGGACATATTTCAAGATCCTTCTTTTGACACTTCAGTTCGAACGTGTATGTTTATTCAACAGAAGAAAGAAAAAAAAATTAACAACATCGTAGGCCGTAAATTATTTGTATAAGCATGAAAAGACTCGCCTGGAAGCTGTGCATTTTGGTATTGCACTCGCTTATTATGGTTTGTTGAGAATCCCCGACCAGCCGCTATCATCAAGTATAGATCTGCGTAAGTTTTTTCTACAGTGAAACATGCTTGCCTGACTGACAGAACTTTATGTAGTTGTCTTTAAGGATGATAATCTTGTCTGTCTTAACTTTGCACGCCTCATCTACCAGTACATCCGTGCCTTTTCTTCATCGAATCCCAGACAGGCTCTTCACTATTTGTTCCTATTGACGTTGTATTCTGACAGTCGAGAGTCATCAAGCTGCGACATGACAAGCCTCTGTTACTTGTACATTCGCGATTTGATGTTGACTTGCAAAGATTTCAAGGCCATTCTCGGCACAAAGATTTCAGAGTACAGCCGTGAGGTGAAGCCTTGACGCTTCTATTGGTTGTATTCACTAACTGTTTACCTTCCCAGCCTGGCTACATCGACCGCTACAAAGATCTTCTTGGTATTTCAAGTGAGAATGATTATGCCCAAGCTATCCTGGTTCCTATTGCAGAGAAATGTGCCCTTGAAGGCCGCTATGTGGAAGCTGTTGCTGTTTATGAACTGACATGGGTAAGTTGAGCATATGCATTCGAAGAGGGATGTCTGATGAGGAGGGGAATGGTTGCAGGATTATAACAAGGTGATCGACATCCTGAACAAAGAACTTGGCGACGCACTGCAGCAGCAGGCCGTGGAACGCGCAGTAACATCACAACATACATCGAAAGACGAGGTTGTCACGTTTGCACGAACGACATTAGAACGCTACGAGCGACAGCAGCATGTCGGCAATCTTGTAGACGACTACAAAAAATACACGGCACGGTTACTCATCCAATTCCTCCACGCTCGTAAATTATATGAGGAAGGGTTTTATGAGCAATCATTGCAACTTATATATCAATCCGGTGTGCTACCGTTACATGACAACATGATCCAAGTGCAACAAGCAGCAGATAATTTTGCTCAGTTAGACAATACTGTCAGCAAGAGTATTCCCGACCTGTTGGTCATGGTGATGGATATGTTATACAAATTGTGGAGGACGTATAACCTGTCACGAGTAAATCTCGGCGCATCAGCGCATCAGGTAAGGACATTAAACAGTAACAGCAGCAAGGATACTGATGACTGGGTTTAGACCATTGCAAGTCTTGAGGAACATGTGCGAGCTCTACTCTCCTTCGTTGGTACAATTCAATTTAAGATTCCTGCTGACACAATCACCAAGCTGAACAGGTACAACGAACAGACATGCCGTACGCGCAGAGACTTATCCATTTCCTGTAGGGCTGAAATGATGATGACATCGGAAACCCAGAAATCGCCTTGATAGAAAGACCATGGATTTTTATTTTCTTCAAAGATAAAAGGATTACATTATAGCATGCATTGATAATGCATAAATCGCACCCCCTTACCGGACTGACCAACTGCATGTGGGTGTTCGTCAGTGTGCATGATGACTACCTTTGTTGCATACTACAACAGTTAAACGCTTTTTATCAAAGGTGAATTTGGGAAGATAACTCCAGATGAGATTATCTGGTCGAACATAGACTACACCGTCATAGGAAACGATCGTCTGTCATCCGAATGATGCCTCTCAAAGAGATATCATCAGGACAACTGCTTATTGCTATGGTCATTTGTTTATCGTATGAGAGATGCGATATCAAAGGATAGTGGTTGACATCCTCTAATTCATTCAAGAAGATCATGAGGATGCTCACAATCACAACATCAAGATGTGTCATATACATAGCAAATTGTAGTGTATTTTTACATATACAAACACTAAGACAATAATATATGTACACATATAAACAAACAGACAAAACAGAAGCATCGAAATAACTCCATATCTTTGTATTAAAGAAGTAAACACACAAAGAACTAGACTGAAGATAGCATAAAGGACATAGTAAACTTCAAATGAAGTAATTCATTCTCAAAGGATTTCATCATCTACACTACATTTTATCTCCAGCTATATCACAAGATGGCGTGCAAAGTCGTTAAGGGATTGTCGATGACTGAATCGAGTAGTCGTTCCTTCTTCGCATCCCATGGAATACCCTTCTTGTATCTCATGCCAAATAGAGTTTCATTCAAACCTTTGGACTAGGTTTGGTCATCAGATGCGCGAAGTGGTTTCACAGTGGCACTTTTCGATAACTAAGATGATCTGGAACCTGACGAGCCGGCATATTTTCGCTGTTCATCTTGCTGCTGCTGTTATTGTTTATTGTTGGTAGTGGAGATATCCTCGATTAAGGCATCTCCTGCCTTTTTGTCGTATGCATTCAAAACGCAGAGGCTCTCATCGGTATAAGTGAATCGCGCACTGAGACGTTGCTGTTTGATGCAGGCAATGTTTTCCTATGTTTCTACATCCATAGTAGGGGGCTTTACTGTGGAATGAGGTTTCCAGATGTTGAAAAACTCTGCATTCAAAGACATTGACCAGTCCACAAAGTTCTCGAATCGGGCCGCAACAAAGGATCTCATTGATGAGGAAGTGTACGTACTTGAAACCGTTAGTTCTCACATGGAATATATACGTAATACAACTTGCCAACATAACTCTGAGTCTGTTGCTACGCATGTCACTAAGCCAAATAATACAGACATTCGTAGGGATGAAGTAGAACCTAAGGATACCCGACAGCCAAAAGATTATTTTTTCTCGTTTTTCTCAATAAGCATAGTCTGAAAAGAAAGCGATTAATATGTCCTTGTTCTCCTCGTTATATTCTATAGGACAGTATTGTTTTTAAGAAAAAAAGGCTTTGTCAAAAGTGAGGTAAAAATGGTGATTTTACAAGGTTAACCTGTTTAGCTTGTATATCATATTATAGTCTATTTCTTCATGTGTTTTTTTCTTTCTGTGATATATTTTTACGAGTTGTTATTGAGCTGGTGCATCTAAGCAGTTGCGCAACGAAGCCATCCACTAACTTTGTTTTTGAACATCGAATAAACGTGAGTGGCATAAGGGTCTTGTATGCACTTGACAAAGAGCTAGGAATAGCGTTGTCAAAAGTTCTAGACAGGTTCGTGAAATGCGTCTATCCAAACATGTCTGTTAGCATCAATCTTAGCTTTTCAACTCCGCCAAGTGGATTTGCCAAGATGCGATTTGGATCGATCTACGACATCGATTTTGATTGGTCAGCGACATCGTTGGAAGCAACTGTACTTGCAGTACAGAAAATCGAATTTAACAAAACTATGTTTGTGAGACGGTCGATCCGTTGAAACAAAAGAAATGACTCCCTTGTTCCATTCATACGTTTTGGCCAGAAGAAGAGGAAGGTCTCATGTACTGCGATAAACAAGGTCGCCATCTTTAAGGTAGCAACGTACAGGGGATGAGAATAACATGCAGGAGAATACATGACAACGATAATCCAGTCAGTTTAAGGACAAAGAGACCGCTTGTTAAAGAATATGGGGATGGCAGATTATGGGGAAAAGAGCAAAAGGGGGTGATTGGACACGGCCTGAAGGGTGTTTGTCTGTGCTAAGACGGCGAAGCTCTGCTCTTGACGAGAAAACATGGACACTATTTTGGTAGCATAAATTAAAACAATTAGAGTTCTCAGAATCCCAGACTATAAAGTTGATCCTACGTGAATTAATGCAACGCTGCAGGGAAGCCAATCAAGGCCCAATCTACAAACCTGTCATATGAACAGGTACCACCGCCGTACTGGGATAAGCTTAGATGATGATGTGCGTTATTTATCGTCGATAACAGCGCAAGTACAGACGTTCACATGGTACTTTTTGCGTATCAACTTTCCTTGTACGCTCCTATTTCCATCGGTGCAATAAGGGCATTCGGGCAAGAAAAAAAAAACAGAAGAGAATGCGGTTTTTCGCATCGGATACGAGCCGGTGACTTGGATGACTTAACCTGAAGTGGCACCCTTCAGGGCTGCTTGCTGCTGTTGGCTTGCCCAGAAAACAAACATCCGTTCGTAAATACAAACAATTTGTTCAGTGTATTACCAGCTTCTTTCGAAAGAAGTTTCCATCGGCGGCTTTGCAAACTTTTTTTTTCTCCTTAAAGAAGCATGTACGCAATAGAAAGAGCATACACATCCATCTCTCGACTGAGGGATGTGTGTGCTGGGCAGGCGAGTCCTGAAATTGGTAACGTGATAACTGAAACTGAAAATGACCCAATAATGGGTCAGAGCACGATGCGGCTATTTTTGGCACTGGAACGTGGTCCATTTGAATGAACCTGATTGTTCCGAGGTGAAATCTGGCCGTATATAAGGGTCGAGCCCCTACCCGCAGAAAAACCATTGTTTCAATACATCCACACTTGCACCTATATTATGGCTTTCTTACAAACAGATATCGAATTCTTATATCTTCGAGAACAACACTTACGGACGACCAGGAAATCCTGTATTCGTTCACAATCAAACCGGAATGACGACGATCTCATCGAGGAAAACGACAAAGCCCAAATGTCCAGTATAGGTCCAACGTTCAGACAGTTATTCACAACGCCATCTTTACCTACTGAACGGAAAGGCTCGATGAACACAGAACACCTCAATCGTTTGGTTTCATTCCACCATTTGTGATTTTCCTGATCTTATGTGTTGTCATTTCATAATTGTCTTTAGCATGTAAATACCCCCTTCCAAGTTTAACACCACATTGTTTTGCATTTTTTTAAATTAAATAACCTTTTATTTCAACACACGGCGAATGCTCCGGTTCACTACCTAAGCCTAAGCGCCTTGATCATGGACAGTTGTTTGTTTGCAGCCTTGTCAAGAGAGATCAGACGTAATGGAGAGTATGTTTCATAACTTTTTTCCCATTGTATGCTTGAATAAGGTTACAGAGGATCAGTCTCCTTCAATGGCGTGGGTTCGTGTCCCTGACCAACTATCAGCATTTCATCTATCGAACGACTTCCGTCTTGAACTTTCTGAGTCCATTTCTCTTTTCGTTAACTCCGCGCGGAAGCAAGGGTTGACTCCTCCGACGTAAACCTTCTGATGGGTGCTTGGCCTGTACCGACACAGCTCCTCCCCAGAATTAAGCGTTGCTGCTTCTGCAAAAATAAAGTTGTAGTGATGTGTTTGACATGTTGAAGCGACTGATCTATAAAGAGTACGAGGCCGCAGGGCAGTTTGCGGGATTAAAGTAGATTGCGCTGCAGAGGTGTTGAAAGGACAGGTTGTCGAGCATATCTTGTTGTGCATTGTACGAAAAGCGGAGCTGAGAACACCGTCTTTTACCAACTTTGTAACAAGGAGTACGTACAACGCAAGACAAGTCCGAATAGAGTACATGCACGTTTTCCTTATTCATGCTGGTTGCTTCCTATTGATCACGCGCTGAATAATTTAGTATAAAATCTGCAGACTTGACGATTGAGGTTATCCATTGTTTAGGTGAAACAAAAACTATGTCTCCATGTTTCATAGACTTATTCTCCTTAAACTTCCATGCCTACAAAACCATCCGTGTAGATACACCTAGATCATCAATAGGTGCTCTCGTGCCTTTTTATTGCGCAATACAAAAATACAATCGTTCCAGTTGTGTTTTAAGAAATATGAATCAAATGCTATGAAATTCCGTGGTCGAGTCATCACGCCACACTACGAAAAGTCATGCACCCGCTGTCTTAAAATCTCCAAAAATTATTGGCTACTTCTGGAAAATCGTTAGACATTCCCCACACAGGGCCAGTTATTCACATACGTCATGTACCAAGGAACCCGGTCCAGAGAATAAGGTCTTGTACATACTGCAGATGATACAGTGACCAGTTAGTTAGGTTTTAGGAAACAGCTTTGTTCCAGTCAGAAGGACGAGTTACATCAGAGGAAACATCGTCGTCTGGAGCACGTTTTGACGAACCTGCGAAAAACCATAGCAGACATCCTACGGCACACCGCCAAAAAAGCGAGTCTATCGTTCTTTCCACACCGTCATCGTTTATACCTTACAGGGTTTGAACTTTGCGACTATTTCATAATATTTCGCGCCGACACATGTGATATATTTGCGCTTCTGAATATCTATGTTGCGTCAATTAAATAATATATGTGTTTTGTAGAAGATGCATAATGGTCTGAATGGCGTCTTCCTTCTCATCATGTTCTAGACCTTCTGACAGACTCTGTCATTGATAAGGCGTCCACCTATTTCCTACCAATGACTATCATTGATTTCAGTGATCCAAACTGTTTAAAAGTGAAAGCACACCACATTTTTCACTTTTTGCCTCTGTTCTCCAGAATCACCCAGTATGCACTTTGATTGATACCATGTACCATGTTGCTCTTATACAGTCTGGCTCAACATCATGTTGGAACCACGATTTTGGATCATGATCATGCCATTGACGACGGTTTGCGCTTTTGTCATGAAACAAAGTCTCGATTAGAACGATTATTAATCTTCTTCAACAAAAAGACCACGATGACAATGGGGCACTATCAGTTTTGAAAGATACAATTATATTGGTCGACTCATACCAAGAAAAATATAAACAGGAATCATTCAATGTTACTGATCCCCATCCTGAACCACCCATTGCTGCTGATTCCCACCCTGAACCATTGTTGTACTTCTTTTTGGCTGGTACGATCAATGGCTATAGAGGATGACTTGAACAGTGTGACGAGTAAAAGACAAAAGAATAAGATAATTTTGTTTTGATTCACGCTACTGGGATATTTACACCAAAGATATTCGGATATTCTTGCTAAAGGGTATAACGGATAGGGATTGTAAATCGTAAAGATACAAAGGAGAACTGCGAAATGATAAGAGAAGACAATAGCCGAGTATACCAAGAGAGTATTCATACTATTGTGCCATTGGAGAATGCGTTGAACTGATTTTTGGGACGACATCATCCACTGTTGCCGTATCCATGAAACAAGCAATCGGAAGTGAAATTACCATCAGTGCAACAGACGAAAACATGTATATCAACATACTGATCGGATACATCAGTGAAGGCCTGCGAGGAAACCAACAATTGCCATTAGACGTACAACAACAAAAAAAAAACGATCCTTTTACTCTGCGTTGCGACGATGTGGCGATCACGCTCCGACATGGGCTCTTTACAGGTACGCGATATTGTATTCACTTTCAGTCCGGACACAGCATGAACACTACAAGATGTCACTCTGTACATAAGGATGCCAAAAGGGGCTCTAAGCAAAGTGTCAAGACTAGGAATAATGGCACTAGAAGATTTATGTCCAGTAATGACTCTATAAATATTCCTATTCCGCTGAACAAACAGTATCCTTAGCCTACATCTGGATGCAGAAAAAACAAGGTGTATAAATCCGGCTACGGTTGCAAACCTGGTTAAAGAAGGAATGAAGAACGCCAATGTTGATATAAAGAAATTTTAAAAGACACGCGAACTGGAGTCAGACATCAGACACGTTTAAAAGATATTACTGGAACCCACCATACCAAGAATCCAGCAGCACAAAGTTCAACGGCACAGTTTTTTCGAATGATACAGAGAACAGTACCACATCAGTAGTCTGGAGGGAGTCAACCAGGGTTGGAGTAGACACGTCTTGCAACACGATGGTTAACAACCGAAAGACGAAAGATGTGGTACAACCCGCCACCACCCTGTACTGAAACTTCTTTGGCTGACCCACAAACACCACCAAGGAAAAGATATTCGAAAAAAATTGCAGAATGCTTGAAGAAATTTATGAGAAGCATAGGTGGTTTTTTTTGTTTTTTATATAATTTCTACGAATAAAAAGCGTGTCTAAGTCTGTACCACATCTTTCATCCTTTGGTCGTCAAACAACGTATTTTCGCTGCCAAAAATTTTGCTGGGTCAAGGCTGGTCACTGCGTTTTACGGCGGTAGAACGTAGTCTTCACAGCCGAACCAATGTGTTATACTAAGTAAGTAGAGTTGGTTTACTGTTTATCGGACACTAAATTTCGAATGTAGATACCCCCTCAGTATGGCATAAGAAATCTTTTGATTTTGACCAAGAGATAAGCTCAATCGTTGAGGATCGCAGTAACAGATGTATGAATCATGTGTTGACATGCATTGGCCACAATAGATTGAAGTCTGGATTGCGCTTTACCTCTCAGAGGTGGATCTAATTTTTTATCTCTGCACCTTGGGTTACAGATATGGAAATGCACGCTGGGAGAAACGTGAATCGCAGATCTTTGTGAAATAACCTCCTATAACTCGAGCAAGATGAACAGACACATCCATTTTCATTCTAATCAATAAAAGCAACATGTTAAATTAACTTCTGTTTTAGTCAGGAGTTGCTAAGACCCCTGTCTTATATATTGGCTTGCCTAAATAACTGTAGCTGGCCTTTTTTTTTTGTTCTTTTTTGTTTGTCTACAAGCATAAACAATAGACGATGTTAGCTTTCATTTTACTGGCGGCCGCTGTCTATGTCGCAGCCATCACACCAAAGCCTAGATATAACGGAGGTAAGGTGTTTGCACGTTTTGCTTAGAAATGAAAATAACATGCCTGGAGGCTGCGTCTTGGTGGATCAAGCAATTTACTGTTACGGAGGGCGAAGTTTGATCGGTAACAATGTACCGCAGTCTTTGAACGACCATTACTCCCTCGACATATCAAAGGATTTCAATACTGACAGTTATAACGCAAACTGGACGACACTATCGCCTCGAAATTTCGGATTAGAGCCAAATTGTCTGTTTCCTATCCTACCTCTTCGTGGGTCATCGAGCTACCTTATTTATGGAGGACTTGGATCAAATAATACATCCACTCTGGTGAATCAGACAACCGTTTACTATACAGGCACTGACACATGGAGAACAATTCCAACCAGTAATACTCAAGTGTAAGGTGCTATGAATGGTTGCCCTTTCTTTTCTAAAACGATATTTTCTTTATTTTTTTTGTTAGGCGAGGAGCTTTAGGTGCAGTAGACGCAACCAATCGTATCTGGTTTTGGAGCGGTGTAAGGTAAATACGCATCACGCATCGTATCTTCTCTTAATTTTTCGGAAGCGAGAACGCCACTGGATTTACTCCATACAAATACTATTGGTATCTGTTTCAATTTCTTGATACTTCAGTAAGTAAATTACGTATATTTAGCTGTTAATCGTTTGACGAAGAGAAAACCTAGCTTGTCTGGCATAATATGAGCCGCTCTCTTTCTGTGCCACAAGGCGTACGTCGCATGAGTGGCACTGCCACTACATCCAGAGATAATAATATCATTTTTTATATTGGAGGATACGACGTCCGCAAACCCGACACATTTACCGAAACGACAGATCCATACACCATACAGGCCGCACCAATGAATAACATTTTAATGTTTAACACGTTGAGTCTTGCCTGGAGCTTAAGCGCCGCCACGGGAGATACACCATCTACACGAGTGTATCACACAGCCCTCCAATGTAGGCAACCTATGTAAGTAGAAGAAATACTGATTCCTCCGTTTCTTTCTCCTTCCTGTGTAGTTCCGCATTCAGATACACTCATACTTTACGGCGGAGCCATTCCGGGTAAACGCAATGCTTTATTGATCCGCCTACAAGCAAGCATCTGAACCATTTCTGTAGACCTGAACAATCCGGATAATCCGAACACAGCAGTAGATGACTATGTGTACACGCTTGATACAGTCAAGTTCGCTTGGACAAAGATCACCAACCTCGGTCCTTTGGCCGGGGCTGGTCCTCGTTTTGGCCATTCAGGTAAAAAAAAAAAAAAAATAACGGAAAGAAGAAATAGCATGTGTTCATCTATTCATTTAGCGATCTTGCACAATAACTATATGTTTATTTTATTTGGCGTGGATATTCTTGGCAAAGAAAGAAATGACTTCTTTATCATGGATTTGATTCAAAAGCAATGGACAAACTCGTACGTTGCAAACAGTCAGTTCACGTCTTCGGATCAACTGGAGTCATCTAACTTGTCGAGTGGAGCTATCGCAAGCATTGTCCTTGGAATTGTAGTCGGGGTAGCCATGGTTGTTATTGTTAAACAAAGAAACTTACATCAAGACTTTCTGTGGTAGGTTGTCACTGTCACTGGGTCTATTGCGTTTTGCATCATCAGAAGGAGACGCCACAAAAAAGAAGAAAATGTATCAGATACTACAAATTTTAAAGAAGCTCCTTGTTACGAAGGAAATGATCTGCAACACTGGGCACCATCGATATCAGGATCCACTAGCATTACACTTGATCTACTCCAAAAAAATCAAGATTACCATTGTCATCAGGAAGAAAGCAGTTCATCGACTGAAATACCTAGCACTCCACACATGGATATACCATTAACACTTGATACAAGGAGCAGTAACATAGCAGCGGATTCTAAAGGTCACCTAAGGTTTAACGACGAAATAACGAAACCAGATGAATATTCGCCTCGCCTCATGTTACATCCCGTGAAGCCAGATGGGCTTTAAGTAGAAAAGATACCCTATTTTTTTTTTTTTTGTAAAATCCTAGTTTACAAGCTACTGCTATTTATCAACTTTCTGTTTGTATTTGTATTTCTTTTGAATTTTTATTTTATACCGAGAAAATACATATACACAAATAGAGACACCATTCAACGACCTCTGCACGAATACGAAATGTGGCTTGAGATGCTGTAGGGAACTGTAGTAGCGAAGTAGGACTAACGAGTTATCGCAGTATATGATGTAAACACACCCTTACATCTGCTGTAGGAATATACGAAACACCTGCGTAAACCTTTGCAATAAATATTCAAGAATAGAAAAGTCGCGATCTACTGAAGAAATAAATTCAGAAAAGTAAGTGCACATGTTGTTTATTGTAGAAGTTGTCAAACCATTATCCGTTCGGAATAAGGACAAGTTTAGTATTTTCTCTATCAACGCACCTATATCCACACAAAAAAAGCTTGTTATTATTTAAATGGATTCAGATGTAGCTGCAACTCCGTAACGTCCTTTTCTTCTAATTAAAGTAAAATGGTATTAGATGTTTGTTGCGCTTGTCATATAGATAGTATATGTAGGCGATCTATGTCTAAATACTTTATACTATCAATATAAAACGTTCTATACATAGTCTACTTCTTAGTTGTAATCATGATTGTATCAATCACACTATATACTATAGAAGCGTAGACAAGGAGCAGCAAGATATTCCTCTCACTTAATAAACGTAAGAAAGAGCTTCAGGGAGTTTCCTCCATTACCTCTGCAAAATAGGATAAGACTTATCATTCTCTCTGATATCCTATGAACTCTACCATTATGCAAATAGGCTTTCTCTCTTTCGTGTAGATAGTTCGATTTCGATTGAGCAAATGAAATTGAATTTACAAATGCTGGCGGTCGTTGATGCCCTCTGGAAACATGATGTCTGACAAAGATTATTTGACAAGCGGAGGTATGAGTCAATGCAATAGTACTTCCGAAATTCAAACTAGTTACTGTTAGAGACATCAACCTATAAATTGGTAGCCATTTCCAAAACAAACAACTACAATGTTTACATTTCGTTTAGTAAGTATCACTTGAGTTGGTTTCATAGTGACCTCTTCTAGGAAAAAAATAGATTGTGGCAACCGATGATGCGTTATGATTATTATTCATTTTTAGTAATGTACTGATCATGTGTGTTTGTTGATCGAGGTCATTGCACACGGAATTCTTAATTTCCCAGGCGCAGAAGATATTAGTCCGCGAACCATAGCCGAGCCCCGGACGTAGGGTTATTAGAAACATCAGGTGGGGTACGTCTAACGGTACTCTGTATTGATAGTATAGATACAGACTAGACATATTGAACGCAACAGTTACGGAGAGAGAGCTACACTTTGGACTGGATACGGTATACGACAAAGTTGTGAGTTCTACGCGTTTAAAAAAAATCCACCTAGTGTTAAGGCCACCTGATTCTTGTGCCAGATTAAACTAAGCGCAGCTATCTAGGCTCATTCATATTTTTCTTTCTCGTTTCTTGGTCTATCGTACAATGTTCATTTTGGTTTTCCTGTTGGCATCGGCGTACGTCGCTGCTGTGATACCAGATGCTCGATACAATGGGGGTAGACATATCAGTTTCTCGAAAAAGTACAAACGCTTGGATATCTTTAGGCTGCACTCTAGTAGGTTCCAAAATTTACTGTTACGGTGGCCGAGTAGCGTCCGGAGGTAGCAATTTGCAATCCCTGAATGACCATTATTCCCTCGACCTATCGATGGATTTTACGGTTGATAAATATAATACGAACTGGGACCGACTCTATCCTGTGAACTTTGTGCTAGAGCCGAATTGCTTGTTCGCCATTGTACCTCTGCGTCAGTATGCAGGGTATTTTATCTATGGTGGTTTGGGATCCAGTAACACGAAACCTCTCACAAATCGAACACTTTCTTATCATGCCGATACGGATACCTGGCAAAACATTACGAGCAACATATCCATCCCTCAAGTGTAATGGAAAAACAGCTGAGATTACTCTTTTTTAATATTTCAATATCTATAGACGGGGAGCGACAGCAAACATTGATGGCTCAAATCGTATCTGGTTATTAGGCGCTGTCATGTACTGAACAGCATATTGTTCGTTTGCTAAATTCTTTGTAGACTTTCTAATGCTTCTTCTGTCCCTTCAGCTTCCGATTACTGGGACTTGTATGGCTTTCTCGATACCAATGTAAAGATATCTCTCTCTTCTGCTCCCTTGACTAGCTGATGGATAAACACTAGTTCTACGAGTATGGTGCAGGAGCCTATATTATAGACCCATATGGTGAACGACGTATCGGAGGCACTGCCACTACTTCTAAGGACAGCTCTAAATTTTACTATATTGGTGGATTTAATGCTCTTATATCGGGAACTTCTTTAAACGGTACAGGAATAGTCACCTTAACAAATGCGCCAATGACATCCATTCTTACCTTTGACAACGCAAATCTTCGCTGGGAGGTAAACACCGCAACTGGTGATATCCCATCAGAAAGAGTATACCATACAGCTCCTCTACGTATGTGACATGCTTCTATGTCGTAGTTCTCCGTAATGGTTGAGTAACAGATTAATAATTTTCATGCTAGTGCCAAATTCAGATACTGCTCTTCTTTACGGTGGTGCTATTCCAGGTAAAACAACGTTAATGTGAATCCATGAAAAATCGATGACTTAGGTTACTTTTCCAGACGCAAACAACCCCGAAAATCCAACAAAAATAGTGGAGGATTATATTTATACATTGAATACATCAAACTTTTCTTGGAAAAAAATAACCGATCTGGGGCCTTTGACAGGAGCTGGTCCTCGCTACGGACATTCAGGTAACAACAAGAAGAGAAAAGTCCATGTCCTTATTTTCTTTCTTTCTTTCTTTTTTTTTTTTTTTAGCGATTGTGTATAATAATTCTATGTTTGTTCTCTTTGGCGTGGACAACCTTGGTAATGAGAGAAATGACTTCTTCGTGATGGATATTGTCCATAAGCAATGGATAAATTTGTATCTTGCAAACGGTCAGTATGAATCTTCTGGTGTACTTCCAAAATGGTCAAGTAGACTATCAATTGGCTCTATCGTGGGAATAGCCATTGGAAGTTTGGTTAGTACTAAACTGATCTAGTTTCGTCGAACAACATTATTTACATGTTTTACTTATGTTCAGGTGGCCCTCATTGCTGGGATCACTGCATTTGTCTTAATCAGACGAAGACACCGACGGAGACACCGACGAACACCTCCAAGCTTACCAGATGCAAGTGATACAAAACGTACTGCTTTGCATGATGGAAAAGACAAATCGCATTATCCGCTGTCAGTATCACGCCCTCCGCTTCACCACACTCGCAAAATCAATCAGCAATATCACGACACTGATTGGCAGAGCCAGCAAGATAAAACTTCTTTTATCGAATTAACTCCTACATCACCATATCACATCCACAAAAAACCCAGTACAAAGCAAAAACACGTATCAACAACTCCTGGAAGTCCTTCTTTTACAAGGAACAATGGGACTGCTAGATCAGACGTTTATGTTCCACGCTTTAGTCTGGATCCTGTGAAGCCGGATGGGATTTAGGTAGAAATATCAGTACCTTGTCGATCTAGGTTTAAAAACGAATTATAGGGCCATTAATTAAAGCGATAGCATTTCTTCGTTTCCGAAAAATTGTACATCTTCTCATGAAGTGCTCACCGTCAAAGTACATATTGTTGCCAGCGAAAAGTGTTTTAAGGCGTATCTATCATGTGATGTTACATCCGTATTTATTAATTCCACGGCTTTCTGCACGCAAATTAGAACTTTTTCTAACATTTTCGAGCATAATTCAGAAGCTTTCTAATAGTTTACGCGACGGTGATTCATTTCCCAATCAATTAAGGACCAGTAGGTATCATGATCGGTCCAACTTCTGCTTATCCATCAGATGTTTGCAGTCTACTCTAAATTGGTTTACTTTTTTTGGGGGGAGCAAATTGTTTCATGACACCAACCGGTATCAATTTCGCTATTTCTGCAAGTGTCCAGCACATGTCGTATCATGACTCGTCTCCTATTGATAAGACGGTTGGTTCTTTTCACCCTTTCTTTTCACTTTATTGTTTACTGTTGCACCTTTGATCACTTAACCTATTGATACTTTTGTAAGTCCAATGTATGACAAGACTACCTTCTACGTCGAAGTTCATAGACATGAAAAGGTTTATTTACAATATAGTAAGCCAATATCCCACGTACAAAGACCAAAGTTTTAGAAGTTACATGCTAGGCTCTCAATAATGGCAATTTTATACAGATACAGCAGTTATCAGTTATTGGCATTATCTTTTCAGCAAAGATAGGTGAAGGCACCTCTGAAGAGAAGCATTTGAAGTAACAAGGTAGACAAACGGAGGCTAGTTGTTATTTCGTAGCCATCTAAACTCAGGAGACACATCTTAAACAATATCTCTCCGACATCTCTCATTGTATGCTTTACTGTCATAGTGAACACAGGCTCCAATGATCTGCAGCACGTATCGTCTCTGAGATCAAGAGCAACATACGCTTCCGGACAACCTGAAGCATCGGATGGCTTCATATACAACAAGCGGTAAGACAGTAAAAACAGATAAATGCCGTAATGGTCCGATCTTCGATTCTATTACAGTCCACAAGACGTAAGCAAGCAGAGTATATCAAGAGGGAAGGGATGTCTATATTCAATTGACGGTGAATATGACATGTACACGCGGTCGCTTATTGCGTAGGGTCTCGTTTGGAATTGAGCACATTCGATCGGTTAAAGGTCCCATATGTAATTTAACCATCCTTATACTTCTACGCCATGTTCACTTATCGACAAGCGTATTATAGTTCTACCTTTAAACAACATCAAGTGTTGTGAACATATTTTCTGTTTCACATGTATCACCCATTGGTTGCATAGCATTCCAAATGAATCGCTTAAGTTGGCGATGTTTTTCTCAAGGTGCTATAGTTCAAGCTATGCCTTCTGAGATGCGTTCGAATAATGTTTGGATAACAATTGTGAGAGTGAAAAAGATGTTGTGTCCAGTTTATCACAGTAAGCACCCGCAGAGTGGTACTCAATCAAGCAAAAATCCTTGAACCCCTCCTCCTCCGCTCCATTGAGTATACCTATTTCCACATAACATAAAAACGAGAGTACGCAATGGCAGGTTGATTTGAGGCGTTAGACTAGTCATCTGTAAAAGCAGTGCCTCGCATCCGCAGGTACCCAGGCAAGTTAAAGCGCCACAAGGTTGCGCAGTTCAAATTTTTTGACTTTTAAAAGTACAGCCATCCCGTGGTCACTAAAATGCTGGATATGATAGCAAAGATATCACATCCAATGTCGATAGAAAAAGATGGGTAATTACTGAAGCAATCTTCTGATATGATTGATAGAAATGCTAGCCTTACCCTTGGTCTTTATGAACGTTTGGTGGAGAAAGCCTGCAGTGGCACATTCAAATTCCAAATCTGCTTTTTACACAAGTACATCAAGTGTAACGGCAGCTCTAATATCTTTTCTTCCCTGTTTAACTTACTTTTCTCTTCAATTCATTCAGAAGTGGATGAGGTTTGTGCTGGTTTTATTTTTCACAACCGCGTACGTTGCAGCCGTCACTCCTGAAACGAGATTCAATGGAGGTACAGCCCTTCAAATCTTATAGCGCTAAATATATATATGTGTATATATCTTCAGGTTGTGCTCTGGTACATCAGAAAATCTATTGTTACGGAGGACGCAGTTCGCTTGGAGGTTCTGATCTACAGTCCCTGGACGATCACTATTCCCTTGATATATCGAAAGACTTTAACGTTCCTGATGCTGGCATCAATTGGGCTAAACTTACTGCTCGGAATTTTGAGTTGCAGAAGAACTATCTGTTCTCCATGATATCTCTTCCTCAATTCCCAGGATATCTTGTTTATGGAGGTGCGGGGGCTAATAATACAGCCCCTCTTGTAAATCAAACAATTGTTTATGTCGCCAATACTGATACCTGGACAGCCGTCCGCACAACAAGCGATCAAGTGTAGTGTACGATTGACAGTTTCTTTTATTTTAATACTTCCTTTAGACACGGAGCATTGGGCACAATCGATGCAAATTATAATATTATGCTTTGGGGTGGTGTAAGGTAGTTTGGTAGCATATTGATCACTTCTTACTCTTTTCTTTTATAGTGATAAATCCACGGGCAGTCGTTATTCCGCTTTTTATCCGAATGCATATGCTAGCCTTAGTCCTGCGGTAAGGATAATTTTTCGTTCTCCATTTTGTTTAGCTGAAACCTCTTCTCAAAAAGTTTGCCTGGAACGATGTGTCTAGTAGTTCACCATATGGAGGACGCGTAGGAGGCACCGCGACTACATCCCTCGACAAGAAATCTTTTTACTATATCGGTGGATTTCATACAGACAAATTTGATTTGGACTCAGTATCAATGACCAGTATTTTAAGCTTTGAGACGACAACGCTTCAATGGAGTTTAAACAATGCAACTGGACATATTCCTACACCACGACAATATCATACTGCTGTTCACTGTATGTATTCACAAAAAAACAGAGGAATAATACTTAAACTGGCTATAGTGCCCAGTTCAGACACCGTTATCATCTACGGAGGTGCCGTTCCAGGCAAAGAAAATTAGACAGCATTGTATCTGGGGCTAACACATAGTCAAATATTCTGAACATAGACGATCCAAACAATCCAACAAAGACAGTGGATGACTACGTCTACTCGTTGAATATGACCACATTTGTTTGGACGAATTTTACTTCTCTAGGTCCTTTTCCTGGTGCAGGTCCTCGGTTTGGGCATTCAGGTACTGTGACAGAAAGAAAGAAGCAGCATATTTTTAATATATTGTATAGCTATTCTTTTTAATAATTCCATGTTCATTCTTTTTGGTGTTGATAGCGAAGGCAAAGAAAGGAACGACTTTTTTGTTATGGATATGATCAAAAAGCAATGGACGAATTCGTATCTTGCAAGCGGTCAGTACGCTCCCTTGCCAAACGAACAATCACCACCGTCGCCGTCATCCTCTATCTCTACTGGAGCCATTGTGGGTATCGTCGTTGGTGTAGTAATTGGTGTATGTTAAACCTGTTGCTGGAGAACAAGATCATTCACGTTTTTCCTATGTACAGGTCATCATCTTCGCGGGCCTCATCGCATGTTTCGTTATCCGAAAGAGACGTCAGTCGAGAAATCACAAAACATCAGACCCACATAATCCCACACAAGAAAACCTTGCTTCTTCAAAGGTACTTGTGCCGAGCTATTCATCATCGTCAATTTTCCCCGAGACAAGACGTGCTGATAATCAACAAGACTCGCTGGCTCGACATAACCACATGGATTTTAACGATCTACACCAGGGAGCTCCTGTGATGGAAAGCCGTATTCCAATACACAGGAATGAGAAACAAAAACCTAGTAACATACTTGAAGAGCAAAATACTCCGGCAACAACCTCCAACATTACTTCTATACGACGAGAAGACAACATTAGCAAACCAGACGGTCATGAAACGTATTTCAACCTAACCCCTGTGAAGCCTGACGGGGTATAAGTAAGAAAAGAGAAAAAGAAATCGTTGTTTACTATTGTTTCACTTGTTAAACCTTCTTCAAAAAGCTATAATTACTATTTTTGCTTCCTAGTTTTTCATACTGTTCATTTTATTGGATAAAAATTATATACAGTTGTCAACAATTCATCCCATGTTTTATGTAGGTTTGTGAATTTGGAAACTTAAAGCAATATTAATTTATACACGGCATTTTTCCTTAAAGCACTATTTCAATGTAACAAAGGAAAGTTCAAATTTCTGGAATGAGCAAATGTAATAAGAATACCGTTATTTGCTCTATTATTGAATCAGTTACAACGAAAGTCTCCTTATTAGTAAGGATACTTGCTGTTACTGCAACGATATCTTTTTTTTTTTTTTTTTTTTGGCTTAAGCTTGCATTTCTACAAAGTCAGTCAGTGTGAAGATTTGTATAAACACGTAAACTCCTGTAGCATTTATCTATTCCCACCATTGGACGAAAAGGTAGAGGCAAAGCTTTGCGTTAAAAAAGTCAGTCTCTGCATTGAGAGCTAGAATGTATTATCAGCGGTTGTAACAATCTTTATGCAACTTTGATGATAAACTGACAACGTATAACCAGAGGAGCTTTGAAGAGATTGAGGACAATAGAGGTAAACACTGACATTAGTACCAGGCGATTATCAGTTTCAGGATGAAAACTTGTGAAGTCTCGTTGAATTAAGGTGATAAAATGGTGACAATGAACAGATGACGTCCGCTACTTCTGGACTTGGAGACTTCGTACTGGAAGAAGGAAATTGTTGCTGATGAAAATCATCCAAGTGACAATTATACTGATAGAGGAGGTCATGTAGAGGGTGATGCCATTGATGAAGACGCTTTTGAAAACGAGGAAAGGTACAGCGATGAGAACATTGTTGACGATGATAGTAATTATGAAGAGGCTTCTTACGGAACACTGCAACATTACGCTCGTTTGTTTCAAGAATGTTTATCCCATCAAGGGTATCCTAGTGAATACTCTAACGGCACTTTCTGGATCAACCAATCCGCACCATTCTTTTCCTTAAGAAAGAGCAATCTTGATCCTTCCCATGTCTATTACCCTCGAATTTTTCTGTGGTTGACACACGATTTAATTCAAGAAACGTTGCATTATACAGCTTGTAATTACTCTTTGGAAAACAAAGGACTTGATACGAACCCTCCTACACTCGAGTTGTTTATGTGGACAGGTACACTGTAATAGATCGTGTTCCTACAGTTACTAAAAAAGTTTAAAATTAGTGTTATCATGTCCATGCAATACTGCTGCTGCCGTGCTAGCTGTCAAGTGACTACTAATGCTCATAACTATCACATTATAAAACAGCTTCTGGATCACTTAGCAGAGCTCCCCTCCTATCTCACGCATAGATGTGGAGTATCGAAGGCGCTACTAGTCTACTACGGCCTTGAATGCAAAATTTGATCGGTATTAAACGGTTTCGATGCGACTTACAAGAAATGCATTCACTACGAATAACGAGCTCAAACGACTGTACCTAAATAACATTAACATCGTCATAACGCCCCAACTATCATCGATATCTACCGACGCAACCAGTTTACTGAAACTTTTCACAGTTTGATGGTCCTATAGGGGTATGCCGGATACGTACAGTACGCTTGCGAGAACTTTCATAGATCATCCTAGACTCCTATCTAGACTTGCTGCTATAGATTCACTTTAATACGTGGCCGCTTCCAGTGGCACTAATAAACCACATTACACACAAAAAGTACAGGTATGCTTGTTATTTTTTGAACCAATCAAATCTTGCCTTTGATAGTTTTAAAAGCGTTCTTTGATTGGCACCCCTGACTCGCTCTTACTCGCTCTTACTCGCTCTTACTCGCTCTTACTCGCCCCAACTGGCTCATTCATTTCATCAAAGCATCGAAATTTAAGTCACTTCAATCGTCTCCTTTAATTCACTCTCAAACTCAAGCCATAATGTTCACCCATTGTTCTTTATTGAAAAAGTGTTAATTGAATAGTGTACATAGGTGTTACCTTTCCTCTTGTAATCTCTTGATACATTCCAATTGTGCATCTAATTGCGTCATTAAGTATGCCAAGAGATCAATTACCGGAAGCCATTTGATCCGTTCGTTATCTTTAATGGGGATTGCAGCCGTCATGACTTCTTTGTACCTGTATTTCATGTCGTGGCCCAGATACATTTCAGAAAGAATCATTGTGGTCTTGATTGTTTGAGTTCCAAACGCTTTTTTTTTTTCTAAAAAAAAAAAAAAAAAAAAGACTCATCTAACTTGTCATATTTGTTGAGTTCATACACATACCAGTTTCCCGCCATCTTTTGGTATGATTCCTCTGATCAGAGAACTTTTAATTGAACCAGAAGTTACCTGTTCTATACTTCTAGAATGATTGTAAACCTTCAGTACTCTCTTGAATGCTGTATATGAAGGCTTTTTTTTCTTTCAATTACTTTAACGTAGGAAAATCGGGACTGATTAAAGCTGGATTGAAAATAGCCTACCTTCCACGATCTACGGTTATTGGTTAAGGATGTATCTTCTCCGGGGAGTATCCTGCAGTAGTTACTCCCAATTAGGGCTTATACTCGGTAGGCCCGCGCAATAGTTTGCTGCAATTAGGATTTTGCTCGTCTGAAACATAAGTCAAGAGACATCGGTTTTTGCCTGTATTGTAGAACGTTATACATTAGGACATTGACTGCTATGCAGCAACCAACCACTTACTGCCATGCATTGTGAAAGAAGTACCAGTACACCGATCCATTGGCAGTTAAATATTATCATCATTAAGATCTATGTCTTGAATCTTTATTGTTTCCCAGTTATTATTTTGATTACCTTTTCTGGTAGAAACCACCTTTACAAAGGATCCCAGAAACAACCTCCGGATCATCATTTACAGTCTGATATGAACTGTATGGTAGCAGCTGCTAGATTTGGTATTAAGGGCTCTATTATGCATCTCTTTAGGACATTTCGCAAATAAACTTTGGTAGAGTACGTTTCCATGCAACAGCATCTATCTTATTCTTGATCAAGTACGAAGGCAGGAGATTATTGATTGGAGAAATGTTACTATGCATACAACGATCTGTCTTTTGTGTGTTGGCCATTATTTGTGCTATCGAAAGCATCATAATATTTTTCTCAAGGTAATGCTCATTGATCTTGTTGATTTTGTACGTTCGCAAGCTGTTGGCCTGTATGTTGGAATAACTCTCACATGACGTAACGATTCCTGCACACGTGTGTGTCCACCTTCACGAAGAGATCAGTGAAACCACGTTATTATTCCTGTAAATGTCATTTCCTTGTGTTAAGGTTCTCTAATTTCCGGTAGGTCGGTACTTTCATATACTAGAGAGCCATTGCTCACAAGGGTTATGATTTGTTTTGCTAATGGTCATATGGTTAAGCTATTGCGTTGACATAATCACGGCCTGCCTTTCAAAAAAAATCCTGTGACCGCAGCATTAACTATTCAGGTGAGCCGTTGCACGCGGTGTACCATATTAATTATTGCAATCAACTATCATTGTTTCGGATGACCCTTGGGCTGCATTATGTAATTACGAAACTTGGTCGGAGTGCATCTTTGTGTTCACGAACTTACAGAAACTGAGAAGAGAATATAATCGCGGTACTGTTCGAAAAGTATAGAGGAATAATATGTTAACTCATCATGGAGTAACGTGCAAATAAAAAAACGCTTCCTTTTGCCACACTACAGCTCATAAACTAACTTTTGATTTTACGTCACACACTGTCCCTCGTGTATTCCTGATGCAGATGTGTACAACCTTGCGTTAAATACAATATATATATATATGATCCATGCTTTGGCAACTTCAATATCAATTACTCCAAACCACAATAACAACATCTCCCAATGCAACCTAACGGATCAATTAACATGTGGCAAGGCTTGAGCAAGATGGCTAGTTTCATCTTGGCTTGTTCGCTATTCATTCCAGTGCAAGAAGTTTCCGCGCACGGTGCTATCGGTTTCCCTGTTGCTAGACAATATGGCTGCCGAAAGGATGGTGGCTACTATTGGCCCGAAGACGGATCTGGTATCCCTAATGAAGGTTGCAGAAATGCGTATCTCGCTGCCAAGAGCTACTATCCCTTTGACCAATGGAATGAAGTATCAGCAAATCCAAGCGATCCATCCAATATGGAGACAGTTGAAGAAGCAGTTCCAGACGGGCTTCTGTGTGCCGGTGGTGATAAAAAGAAGCGAGGACTTGATGTACCTCAGAATCAAGGATGGAACAAGACGGTCATTGTTCCAAACAATGGTTTTTTCCAGCTGCGCTGGGACAACACACGATCTCACAATCCTGCAACGATGAAGATCTACATCTCAAAACCATCCTATAATCCATCAAAGGCTCTACGTTGGGACGACTTGGAGTTGATCTACGACCAACCAGCACCACTACCAGTTCCTGCAGATGGCAAAGGGCTTTTATCTAGTGTTACATCTTTCTATTATCTAGACATCAAGCTTCCTGCCGGCCGTACTGGTGATGCTATTATTTATGGTTACTGGCAACGTCAGGATAAGGGTAACGAAGGTTTCTTCAATTGTGCCGATGTGACGATCCGTGGCGGAAGTGGCTCAGATGACGGCAATGATAAGCACAAAGACAAAGGTCAACATAAAGAGCAGGAAAAGAACCCTGGCAACAAGGATGGCAACAAGGACGACAAAAACTCAGGTGATAAGAGCGGCAGCAAAGATGACAAGAACCCTGGTGACAAGGACGGTGACAAGAATAAAAAGAACCCTGGTGACAACGATGATCAGAATAACTCCCTGTTAGTCGAGGAAGGTAGCTTCATGTCAGGGGATCCTCCAAAAATTGGCAATAACTTCCGATTCCGTGTGGATGTTATTGGAGATCATGGGCCATCTATTGTCGACGTTACTGTACCTGTTACCACTCGCAATGTTAAGAATAACGGCTGGGCCAAGGATCTGGCTAATATATTAAATCGCAAGTACTCTGACAAGGTCAAAATTGGTGTCCGCGCCGGAAAGCATATTCGTTTCAACCGCAACAATCTCAATATAAACAAGGTGTGGCTCCCGAAGGGCCAATACAGCCATAACAATGTCCTCCAGGGTTAGAATTCCAATAGGGTTTGATTCAACGGAATACAAATAATTTCAGAATAATTCCTAGGGCTTTATCGGCTGGCCCGTTCGCCCAAGTCCCACACTCTCGATCTTCTCATTAGAAACTCAGTTAATCCAATAAATCCAAGCTCAATTACCATAAGCATTGGGTTCTTGCTGCTGATGCAATAGAATCGATGTAATTTCACTTGCCTGTGATAAGTTAATAGTTTAAGCAGAGTAGAAAAAAGCTTCACTCGACATAAAATTTCCATTTAGAAGGAACATTTACGTTATGCCGAATAAAATGTTGGTGGAGAGTGACCGAGTGCAATAATGTATTATTTGATGATAACCATTATTTCAGCCACAGAGAGTAGCTTTCATTCTATATTAGGTATCCTAAGGTGTACAAGCGTTATAATAGCGCAAAAAGAACAAAGATTTGACAATCTTCGATTTCTTTAGCGTAACGATCGATTACTTTGTCATCATCATAACGTGGTAAAGAAGCCGTACCATCTTGTCTATGGAGGCAAAATGAACCGTAATGAGAGCTGGAGGAAGAAAATTGAAAATAGCCTAGTGAAGCTGGGGAAGGATCTCAAAAACTGTAATGGGCATTTAGCACAATACAGCAATATATCAAATCCTCAACGATTCTGCGCCCACTGTCTTAGGAATCTCAAAGTATCGTTAGATACCTTTATCCGTTTCGGCAAAAATGCTGAGTATTAAACATAGTGAAAACAGACCAACCGACAACCTATGGCCGCGCTGTAGCTAAGCCCAGCTCTTGCAGAAACCATACGATCCTTTGTCTTTGCGTCCACACCAAACTATCTATCCTTGTTGCTGCCATTGACCCATCTACCGCATCCTCCATGCTATTCTATCCAGTCACCACAGCACCAGGTTCAACTATCCCGTCGACGACGCGCTTGGATACTCTCTTGCGATTACTCCGTCAACTTGGCCGACTGTGCCACCCAGCGGTCAGATTTTTCCTTTCGCAAATAAATCGGTAATAATTTCAAAAAACTCCGCCAAGTACACTTTGCTATCACTTAGTCTTGTGCTTCGAATTGAGGAAGACATACCCATGTTATCTTTAATTAGCTTGCGTTCCTTGTTGCTGGTACGTTCTTTTCATCGCACGCTTACCGATCGAGCTGCGCATCAAACCGATGCAAAAGTGCAACCACTGATTGATCTACATAAATTTAACTTTATTTGGAGCTTATTAGACGCCGTTCCGATGATGGGTCCCATCATAAATGCCCACGATGCTGCATGCTGTTTCGGATAACTATATTTTCTACATATCTCAGCTCCATCAACTGTCAAAATATACCGCAGGTACAAACGTTGTCCCACAAACTTTGTTCCAGAATACAGACAGCTCGAACCGTTAGTGATAGAATTTCAAATCTTATAATATATGTCCAGATCGTGTAAAACGAACCGTAGACAATGACACTTACAGCGATAAGAGAACCCTGCTTTGTAATTTTGTCAAGGGACCTGTAGTTACACTAGGTCGTGCTTTGCATGTACAACTGTGATATAGTTCGCTGATTGACACAAAATCAATCAGTATTCACCGCACTTTTTTTTTATCTGGAAAACGGGTGACCTTTTTTGAGCTTGCTGTTTGGCAAACGTATTTTAGGATAATCGTTAAGCCTTTGTCATGTCTTGAGAGTCAGCAACATGTGTCTGCTGTATATTGTTTTGAATCGACCTTTTCATTGGTTAGAAATGGTTTACTGTATCAGAAGTAACTGAAGATTTTCACTCAGCCGGATGAAGGACTATCAGGACATGCCTTTATCAAAGCTACATGCTTTTTATCATCTTATACCACAATTGCAGTAATTTAATGGGATTATCTAAGTAGACAATTCCAACATCTACCTTTTCCCTCATTTTTTCTTTTGCCTGCCCCGGAGACCAGAAGGATAAACGTCAATTATTCCTTACGTTACAGATAGTTATGTACAATTGTGATATCAAGGTCTTGGCATTAATTGATGTGTTCATGACTTCCTCCTGATTTACTACCTGTGATAACAGATTATGGACAGGAACAAGTACAATAATCATTCGATAGCAAGAGATCACCGTTCCTCGGTAATCGATATTGGCTAATAGCCATTTGTCCACCAGATACCGAATATTTTTTTTCCCGTAGTACTAAGGCACTTCGTAAGCAACTCCCGTGCTTGGGCCGCCATTTCCGTAGCATCATCAACCACTTAATCTGATTTGTATCACAAAGGATTGCCCATGCTCCTATTACTAATTTCGGGTCCCTACATCTGCCAACAACTTCTTGCAGTAGAATTTGGCAGAGTATCGCCAATTACAGCGATGAAATCTAATTGTGGCCTACATACCAGAGAAAGAATTTCGTCTAAGAACAACCCCAAAGCGTTCGTTAATTCCGCATTACTCATTGACAGCAATCTTCCTTATCTCCAATTATCAGAAAGCTTTTTTAGACTGTAATATTGTCGATTGCGTGTGTCAGGCAGATATGGATATGCAAGATGGGTGGGGTAATGCTCATCTGATTTAATGATTTCTGTGCACATGCACACAAATGCATGAAGTGATCAGTGGATCTTGCATTATTTGTTAATGTCATTTTCTTGTTTAACGTATTAGGTGATCGATTTTACTAATTCAGAAAGAAACTATTATTGTCAATAACTATAAACTTTATAGAGCTTACCGTTCATCACGCAGCTGTAGCATATTTGCAATTGAGAGACGTCCCGTAAAAAAGAGTTTTGGTAACCTAACGTTTCCTGATCTGTTTGACTTATTGTACATGTTGCACCGCTCTAATTTGTTACAAATCACGTATTATTATTCCTGCTGACCCTGGGGTTCCATTATGTAATTGACGAAACTGAGTCGGAGTGTACTTTTGTGTCTGTGAAAGGTTCCAAAAATGAGATGGAGTATAGCCATGGTATCGGTCGGAAAGTACAGAGGTTCAATACGTTTGTTATAATTAAGTGCGGCTGCTATCACTGCATATGGAACAATTGCGGTTCGTATGAACTTGAAAGTCATTTCCGCTTGCCACATTTTAGGTCATAAATTAACTTCTGTTATTATATGTCACACTATTCCTCGTGTATTCCAAGTATGGGCTTGTGAAACCTTGGATCAAATGCAATAAATATGGCCAACGCTTGACGATTTTATTTCAATCAACTCAAGCACAATACCAAAACATCGAAATGCAACTTAATGCATGGCAAGTTCTAAGCAAGACAGCTGGTTTTATTCTGGCTTGTTCAATGTTCATCCCGGTACAAGAAGTTTCTGCGCATGGCGCGCTCGCATTTCCTCTTGCTAGACAGTATGGTTGCCGAATAGATGGAGGTTATTACTGGCCGGAAGATGGATCTCGCATTCCCAACAAGGGCTGTAGAAATGCTTACCTTTACGCCAAGAGCTACTATCCTTTTGATCAGTGGGATGAGGTGACAGCAAACCCAAGCAATCCATCCGACTTCGAGTCAGTAAAAAAGGCTGTTCCGGATGGTCTCCTATGTGCCGGTGGTGACAAAAACAAACGCGGGCTCGATATACCTCAGGATCAAGGATGGAACAAGACTATCATTGTTCCAAAGAATGGCCAGTTCCAGCTGCGCTGGGAAAACACGCGATCACACAATCCTGCACAGATGAAAATCTACCTCTCGAAGCCGTCTTACAACCCATCAAATCAATTACACTGGGACGATTTGGAGCTGATCTATGACCAAAAAGCACCAGCACCTGTTCCTGCCAATGGTAAAGGTTTCATTCCAGATGTTTCTTCGATGTACTTCCTTGATGTCAAGCTTCCTGCCGGTCGTACCGGTGACGCCATTATTTATGGTTATTGGCAGCGCGATGACTATGGCCACGAAGGTTTCTTCAATTGTGCCGATGTGACAATCCGTAGCGAAGGTGGCTCTGACAACGTCAATACGGACAGCAACAAGAAGAAGGACGGCAAGACAGGCAACAAGAAAAATGGCAAAAAGGAGAAGCATGACAAAAACAAGAATAAGGAAGACCATCAGAATCTCGACGGCAATGGCGACAACAGCAACTCTCAGTTGGTTGAGACAAAGCGTTTCCTAACATCGAACATCAAGCCGAAGGTTGGCGACAAAGTACGATTCCGTGTGGCTGCTGCCACTGAAAACCATGGACCAACTGTTGTCGATGTTACTGTACCTGTTACCACTCGCAATGTTAAGAATAATGGCTGGGCCATAGATTTGGCTAACATCTTGAATCGCAAGTATTCTGACAAAGTCAAGATTGGTGTCCGCGCTGGACAAAGCATTCGTTTCAACCGCAACCACCTCGACGTGAATACTGTGTGGCTCGAGAAGGGTCAATATAGCTACTTTAACCTCATTTAGGGTTAGATGTTAAATCTATGGGATTCAACCCTCCAAATGATGATTTGAGGTTTTTATTCGGCTGGCCCATTTCCTCAAGATTGATCTCTTCAGATTTTTTTAGCTAGAGAATAAGTTATTCAATAAATATATTCCAACTGGAATTACGCATCAGTTACGACCTGATAGTTTATCATAAGCTGATTAAAGCTTAATATAAAAAAAATGTAGAAGTTGAGAAGCTCCTCCGTTTGCACTAGATTGATGCGATAGTTCTAAAAATGAAGCAAATATCAGTGTAGTTTTATTCTATCAAATTCATGTTAATAGCCCTGCAAACATAGATATTGCTCGACATAGTAGTAAAAAAAATGGCTCTAGATATAGCACTAGAAGTAATTTGTGTTTAAGTGTCCGTCTTAGTATTCCTAAACATGTCTTCGCTATAACAGCTTGTAGTGTACTTATGAAGCTAACTTGATAGACTAAGGTCACACCGATAAAAGTGATGTCTATAAGCTTATATCGTGTCTGTTTCTAAGTTCACGAGCCGAACCACAGCTCTACTACTACCCACAGGATATTTGAGTCGGGTCTAAGTTTATTTCCAATGAACCATCGATATTTTGCATTTGAATGACAGCTCGTATAGACAGACCGTGCTCACTGTGGACTGATCGTACTTCCATGCAATTTTTTACTTACTTTCTAAATAGCCGCGCACAATCAGCTATGTATAAAATCTCGCATAGGACCATCACAATGCTACTTCCACCAATAACGCTTGACAGTGTTTACTAAAATAATATGGATGAAGTCAAAGAATACTTGACGCAAACAAGAGAAATTCTGGATAATTCTTTCTATACGCAAGCAGCATGCGACAGATGTAAATGACTTGAATCTGTTATGTGAATACAGTTAAACGATGATGCACAAATTCATCGATATCCTCTGGTTTTCCGGACAAAGAATTATTATATGCAGTCTCACGGATTATTTCTGCCCATCAATCTTTTTATATATCGTCATGTTCACAGTTAGTAGTACTGATAAATTGGTTTCGGAGACATTGTATAAAATGATGCCTTGTCCCCATTATTATTGACAATCCACTTATTACTTTCAATTTATTCTTCGAAATACCAATGATAACTTCCTTTATTACAAAGCTGTCATGGATTAAACTCTTCTTAAGGGGTATCCATCCGGGAAAGCAAATCGAAATTTGAGCTGAATCGTCGACATGGTACTTCTCCATATGAAGTTTGATCTCAAAAATGTAACTGTATAATCTTTTTCTGTCGCTCATTTCTAAATATCTCAAAATTGGATCGTGGTGTGCATCTCTCCATCTGTCAAACACTACGGAAAATCGGACCTATGGAAAAATACCCTCTCGTACTGGAAATATCTTTGTATCCAACAAACGTCTGCAAATCTCCGTTTTTCATACATACTCCCCCCCCCCTTCTGGAAATCTCCGGAAACCATCCGACACACATATTTCTGTAATACAGCTGCCAATAGTAATGTAAAAGACATGGGACTTTAAATCTCTTTTAGTTGACCAAATAGCGACGGATATATTCTGTCGCTGGTCTATAGATTTGCTTTTTAGACCGTACGTCTGGAAATATACGTGCAGATACTGGAAATATACGTACAACTACTGGGAATCTATCAGTACTGTATAATCAAAAGTCTGGAAATATACGCACAGATACTGGAAAAATTCCAGTAATATAAATCATATTTTTTACTTTAAGGAAAGAGGCAAAGGATATAACGTCGGAGCCAGGACATCCAAAATCTGAAGTAAAGCAGATGGCCAAATTTTACCCAGGGATGCATATATTACAAGCGTCTTGTATAAATACTTCCAGATTCATTTATCGTTATTGGACATCTATTATCTTATCATTACCAACCAAACCACTGTTCAAATTTCTGCTTGTTGCGGTTATGGACTTTGACGTAAAGCTCAACCAAGAGTTTGCTGAAATGAAGGGAACTATTCAGAAATAAGTGTTTGAAACCTAATCTCAGCGGCAATATCCATCACCTGTTCGAAAAGCTGTGTCTTCATCGCGATGTTTTCCAACAGGAGTGCATTGTGGCATATGTTCTAGAATTTTAGCAGACTTCTAGTAGCAAGGGTATATTTATGCATTCACATCTCTTCAGATGATGAGAATGAGCAGAAGTTTGGCCGAGATATATACCATATCCTTATCGAACAGTTTGAATACCGAAATGTACCTGAAGTGGCTTAATAAGACAGAACATGATCTCTCGACGAGAAAAGAAAAAGAAAATATAGTAATAATAATTCTTCATCACGAAAAGTTGGTACACATCTTGTTTATTCATCCATAGCAGTTAAGTTTGTAGTAAAGTTGCTATTAGACAACAGCAATTCACCTTAATACCTGTTAAATAGATGTCTGAGCATGTTCAATACTAATTTGTAGATGAAGTGCCGATGGAATAAAAGTATCTGAATAAAGATGTGGATGGCCGTTTAGACAATGGTGTGCTAAGCAGAGTATGGAGATGTATATATCATCTGCAACAACGCCTATCGTATCGTAGGTTTTTGAATGGCTTACTACCTCCAAGTGTATCTGCCGATAATCAAGGGGATATAGCTTTACCTCAAAATATATCGATTAATACATTCACCGGTAAAAAGTCGAGATTCAGTTGCGTAAACTCCGAAATTCAAGTAAACTAGTGAAATTTCAACACTTTTTTCTCTATTTTTCCTTAATAAATTTCCTCTGCGATGCTTACAGATATTTATAATACTGACAGAAAACCTAGAACTGAGCTGTTGGAACAACAGCGTTCGGTGATCTATGGCGTGAAACAAGCGGGAATGTCTCAAGGTGAAATTGCAAAGTCTCAGGGGTTGTCACGATCAACTGTCCAGAATATTATAGAAAACATTCGTGAATCTGGCACAGAAACATCAAAACGATCGGAGCGCTGCATCAAAGTCTGCATCAGGTACAACCCGCGTACTACCCTAAATGTCCATCACGCCACTTTCTCCGACAGATGCCTCCCAGTATCGTATGGTATATTCAGCGAAGCGGTGCACGATGTTGGATTTTTCTCACGTTGCCCTGTCAATCGACCTAAATTAACTGATAAGCACAAGGAAACTCGGCTCCGATGGGCTAAGGAGCATGCCAATTGGACGATGGAGCAATGGAGCAAGGGCGTTTGGTCAGGCGAGTCGAGATTCGTTGTTGTGGGTAATGATGGCAGGGCAAAAGTTCTACAAAAAAATGGAGAATCCCTTATGCCACAACACGTTAAGGAAACGTCGAAGTTTGGTGGTGGTTCAGTCATGATATGGGACGGTTTCAATGCTAGTGGAATTGGTGCAATTACTGTGGTAGAAGGCACCATGAATGGAGAAGCATACACCGATATTTGGGGAAGAAACTGCTCCCATTCTTGAAAAAAAAATCAAAAGAAGAACTATAACTTGCGGAAATATAGTGCAAGATGTCACACTTGTTCGGTTACAAGTCAGCGGAAGAGCAAGAATGACATCTCCGTTATGCCATCCTGGCCGGCTCAAAGCTCTGACATGAATCCAATTGAGCATCTTTGGGATAAGATTGAGCGTGATTTGGCAAAGCGTATGCATCTAATAACTAAGCCCAACCAACTGGAGGTCGAGTTACCGGGCGAATAGAGCTTGATTTCCCAAGGTGTGTGCCAGAACTTAGTGGCTTCTATGGCTGATCGTTGCAGGGCAGTCATAGAGACTCATGGTGGCCACACGAGGCATTAGATATCCAAAAAATTACAACAAGCAATGTTCATATATATGTCCTGTTTATTTCTTGCTTCATAACATTGCTTGTATATAACATTCTGAAGTGTAACTAACGTCAAAGATATGCATAACCGACTTTATGTTCGGAGTTTATTCAACTGAATCTAGACTTTTTACCGGTGAGTGTATATCAAACATCTTCTGTAGCAATCCAAACACCTTCGGGACTTGGAAAATCTATCCCGTGGAAATCGAGATCTTGGAGCCAGGTTTCAACCTGAAGGCACTCATCGTCTAGTACTAATGTCGGCGATAGAAACACTGATTGCCAGTGTTTACCTCTATTACCCACAACTTCCTTCAAACGCTCCCTGGTCGTACATAGTCTTTTTACATTGTTAGAGTTGTATAAAATCAATCGTCACAGCTGATAATCCATTCTAACTCTCAATGCAGACGTTGATTTTTTGAGCTCAAGTATTTTCCTCGACCTGTTCGTCCGACGATGGGAAGAGATAAAGACTACAGGAGGTTGCATGCCTATAGCAAATATTCACATTAACTTACCTTGTAGAAATGCAAACTTGCGCAAAGAAAAAAAATATCGTTACAGAAACGACAGGTATACATATAAATAGGGAGACTCTCGTCATAATTGATTTAATAGTAAGGCAAAGCAAAGAATGGTGTCGTGTTTCATGGCAGAGCTACTCCTAATAGCCACTGATAGCAATGATCATCTACATGAATAAGGCATAGTCGCATAACTGATATGTTGTCATACGCTGTCATAAGTATATCTTTAATACCACTCCTTATAAGAGCTTATGAATCATCGTAATTTCTGTACAATGCAGATCTTACCTACTCATAGTATAGAGACAACTAAACCACGCTAGACACGCATAAATCGATAATCACTATTGCATAAAAGACAAAACGAAAAGAGCAATAAAACATCATTCAAGAGTCTCAACGTGTTCTCTCTGTTATCTATTTTTTGCTCTAAACACTCTCAAATCTCACATATGGTATATTTATTACATACGTTCATTCCAGAAATTTGAACCTTTTCTGTTACAACTAAATAGAGTGCTCGATTTCTACTGTAAGGAAGAATTTCGTATATAAATTACCGTTGCTCGAAGTTTCCATATTCAGAAACCTACATAAAACATGGGCTAAATGGTTGATAACTATATAATGCTTATCCAATAATATAGACAATATGAAAAAAAGAAAGTGCTAAATAGGGATTGTAGATTTTTGAGATGGTCTTCATTAGTGAAATAATAATAATAAAACTTTTTCTTTACCTATACCCCGTCAGGTTTCACAGGGGTTAGGGTGAAATACGTTTTATGACCGTCTGGTTTGCTGGTGTTGTTTTCTCGTCGTATAAAAGTAATATTAGAGGTTGTTGCCAGAGTATTTTGCTCTTCAAGTATGTTGCTAGGTTTTTGTTTCTCGTTCCTGCATATTGGAATACGAGTTTCCACAATAGGAGCTCCCTGTCGTAGATCTTTAAAATCCATGTGATTATCTCGAGACAGTAAGTATTCTTGGTTCTCAGCACGTCTTGTCTCAGGCCAGATTGATGATGATGAATAGCTCAGCATAAGTACCTTTGAAGAAGCAAGGTTTTCTTGTGTGGGATTATGTGGGTCTGATGTTTTGTGATGTCTCGACTGACGTCTCTTTCGGATAGCGAAAAATGCGATGAGCCCAGCTATGGTGGTGACCTGGACATAGGAAAAATGTGAATCACCTCATTCTCCAGCAGCAGTTTAACTTACACCAGCTACTATACCAACGGTTATACCCACGATAGCTCCAGTGGAGATGGAGTACGACGATGTTGACCGTTGCTTGTTTGAAAATGCAGTATACTGACCGCTTGCAAGATAGGAATTTGTCCATTGCATTTTTATCATATCCATAACAAAAAAGTCGTTCCTTTCTTTTCCCTTGCTATCAACACCGAAAAGGATGAACATGGAGCTATTAAAAAGAATAGCTATACAATTCGTTAAGAATATGCTTTCTTTCTTTTTGTTTCTTTACCTGAATGCCCAAACCGAGGACCTGCACCAGTAAAAGGACCTAGAGAAGTAAATTTTTTCCAAACAAATGTGGATGTATTTAATAAATAGATGTAGTCATCCACCGCTTTTGTTGGATTGTCCAGATCGTCTGTGTTTACAAGTATTTACTTATCTGTTAGTTCCAAGTACAATATTGCCCGATCTTCTTTACCTGGGACAGCACCACCGTAGATGACGATGTAGTCCGACTTTGGTACTATGACCAGTTTAAATCAATTGTTTGGCATTAGTGCACATATATACATTGAACAGCCGTGTGATAGTGTCTTGGTGTAGGAATATCTTCACTTCCAATGTTTGAAGTCCATTGAAGCGTTTTCGTGTGAAAACTTAAGATGTTGGTCATTGGTACCGGAGCCAACAAAGATTGATTTCCGCTATTTGTATGATTATCTGGCCTAAAAATGTTGAATCCACCGATATAATGAATTGTTTGCATGTCGAAGGACATTGTAGCAGTGTATCCTATGCTTTGATTTTGTGGAGCGGGTGCATCACTGAAAGAGGGATATGTCCATATCAACTTTTTGGAGAAGAGGTTTCAGGTAAGTATACACGGGAAAAGAGGGACCGTTTTTACCGCAGTATTCAACTCGTAATATTTAAGCGGATAGAGAGTGCCAAAAGGAGAGCCAGTGGTTGGCCCGCTATAAAAGAAGAAAGTAAGAAATAAGCAACGTACCACCAATTTACCTTACACCACCCCAAAGCAGAACATTATTGTTTGCGCCGACCATGCCCACCGCTCCGTGTCTAAATGTTAAGGTGTTAAAAAATAAAAGAAAGTATCAATTACGCGCTACACTTGATCTAATTTTGTAATGACAGTTGTCCAGGTATCTGTATCGGCACGATAAACAGTTGTTTGATTTGCAAGAGGGTGTGTATTATTAGACCCGAGACCTCCAAAGATAATATATCCTGGGAATTGACGGAGCGAAACTATAGGAAACAAACAGTTTTGCTCCAACTTGAAGTTTCGAGGAGGGACATTAACCCAGTTGTTGCGAGTATCAGGAACGTTAAAGTCCTTCGATATATCAAGGAAATAATGATCGTTCAGGGACTGTAGAGTAGAACCTCCAAGCGAACTGCGTCCTCCGTAACAATAGATTTTCTGATTTACCAAAACACAACCTACATACATATACATACATATATTCATTTATTCAGCACCAGAAAGTTTGAAGGGTTGTACCTCCATTGAACCTCGTTCCAGGAGTGACGGCTGAAACGTATGTAGTTGTATAAAACAGAAGCAGAACAGACCTCATGCACTTTTGAATAGATTGAAGGGAAAAGTAAATTAAACGGGGAAGAAAAAGAGATGAAAACTGTCCTACTTGCGTAAAAGATAGGTTTGGTACTTAAATGTGCCACGTAGGGCTTTCCGCCAAACATTCATACAGATCAAGGAAAAGGCTACCATTGCTATCGATAATACCAGGAGTTTATCCATGCTTTTCTATCAACATCAGACGTATCTTTTCACTATCATAACCAGTAGTTTAGTGAACATGGGATGGTGGTACTTTGAAAATCAATAATTTGCACTACACAACTTTGTGGCGATTTAACTCGGGATGCAAGGCGCTGCTTTTCCAGATGACTAGTCTAACATCTCAAATTAACTTGCCATTGCGACTCTCGTTTATTATGTTATGTGGGAATAAATACACTCAATGGAGGGGTGGGAGGAGTGTCAAGGATTTTCGCTTGATTGAGTACCACTCTGTGGGTGTTTACTACGATAAATTGGACACAAGATCTTTTTCACTCTCACAATTGTTATCCCAAAAATATTTGAATGCATCTCAGAAGGCATAGTTTGAATTATACCACGCAGAGAAAAAAAAAAAACCAACTTAAGCGATTCATTTGGAATGCTGGTGTAACCAATGGGTGATACATGTGAAACAGAAAATATGTTCACAACACTTGATGCTGTTTAAAGGTAGAACTATAATACGCTCGTCAATAAGTGAGCATGGAGTAGAAGTATGAGGATGATTAAATTACATATGGGTCATTTAATCGATCAAATGCGCTCGATTCCAAACGAGATCCTACGCAATACAGCGACCGCGTGTACATGTCGTATTTACCATTGATATTGAGAACCTGCACACCTTCCATCTGGGTATATTCTGCTTGCTTACGTCTTGTGGACTGTAAAAGAATTGAAGTTACGGATCATTACTGCATTTATCTATTTTTATTGTCTTACCGCTTGTTGTAACCGAAACCATCCGATGCTTCAGGTTGTTTTGAATTTCCGGAAGTGTATGTTGTCCTTGATTTCAGAGATGGATGCTTGCCGCAGTTTATTGATGCCTGTGTTCATTAGTGACGGTAAAGTATACAATGAAAGATATTGTAGGTATATATTACCCAGTGTAATGAACTTTTTGACGTTGAGAAGTAGACATGCGAGTTTAAATTGCAATGTAAAGTATTTTATCTCGGTTATGCGAATGGGTGAGCGATTGTTAAACCGTTCAAATGTTGTTCCGATTTCACCAAAGATGGCCTCAATTTTGGAAGAAAACTATTAAAGCTCTTATTAAATGTATTCTCTACTGGTGACAGATCTAAGCTTCACCGTTTGCGGATAGGACACATGAAGTTAGCTTCTGTCAGGTTGCTATTATCCAAAATCTGATCTAAAAAGAGAGTATATCCACCGTGAAGAGCAATTTGATCTGCACGTGTGAAGTTTCATCCGAACAAGCACTGTCCCACCATTGTTATCACGACAAGGCACTGATGGCGAAAGAAAAAGATCATCCCATTGATATCGATACACACCTGAGTACGGGATCCAGACTTCTTAAATTGTAGGAATATAATGAGCCAACATCTGCCAATGGATATGATGCACGCATATCGTGTCCATCAAGCATCTATGTTACTGTCTTAAACTGTGATGGATTGAAACAATGAGCGCTGCGCACCCTGAGTTTTGCTGTTGAGAACATTTTGCAAGCATCGTTGCAAGTTTTTTGTCCAACTCCTTTGGTACATCAAAATCCTGTGTTACTCGGTGGTAAAACGCTTTGTAAATGTCATAGAACCTGCTTTTTGGGATGAATCGTGATATCTCAGACACAGAACAACCCATCACAAGCTGATACAAAATTATAAGACCTTTCTCAACATTGCGATAAGGCCCAGGATGATCACGTATACTGAATATGACAACGAGAAAGAAAAGTACAGTAATGCTCCCCAAGCGATTGGTGAGCGTTTCCTTCGCATGAACAATATCATGGACATCCTCTATTTCGGTCCAATGATGTTTCGATCGTACAATATTGGGCCACGGTGAGGACAGAAACTTCCAACGTTCATCCAAGAGATGTTGGTAGTCATTACGAATTTCGAGGGGATGTGCATCATGAGTATATAACATTGTACTGTCCTCTTCTCTGTTCTTTCTGATATCAACACAAGCTATGTGCTACTGCTCTTACTCTTCCTACTTCCCATACTCCTCCATGTTACATTGTTCTGTCCCCTTCGGACTTGGAACATCATTCTGTTCTTTTCGGACTTACAATATTTGTTCTGTTCTGTTCGGTTCAGTTCTAAAACATCGTCAGCAATTGGTGCGGAGTATCGCTGGTGAAAATGCTTTATTAGAGGGGCGATGTGTACAATCGAGATCCTTCTTTATCCGAATCACGCACACGCTATCCAACATCCCAAACACTATTCAATCACGATAACGATGGAGTACCGACGCTGCAAAGTTTGCCATGTGGAGAAGGACCGCGCAAGTGGTTTCTATGCTACGTCTGGTTATGTTTGCAAGGAGTGTAAAAGCCATCGTCGCCAGGCACCTACTAGGTCAATTGAAGAGATCACGTCGGGGCTGGCTTCGATAGCCATTACGAAGACCTGCAATAAGTGCAATTTAACGAAGGATGCTTGTGAGTTTCACAAACATCGACGCGTCTGCAAGGTGTGCTACAATGCATCCAGACGTAAAGAGGCTACGAAGGTTGCAAAGGCTGAGGGATCTGCCGAAATGGGTACAGAAGAGATTACCTCGGGGCTGGCTTCGGTGGCCATTACAAAGATGTGCAATAAATGCAACGTGACGAAGGATGCGTGTGAGTTTCACCCGCATCGACGCGTTTGCAAGGTGTGTTATAACGCATCCAGGCGTATAAAGACTACGAAGGTTGCAAAGGCCGAGACATCCACTGAAATACCTTCCTCGGAAATGTAGAGAGGTGGATGATATAGATTACCACCTTCCTACGAATCACTATACTATTGTGAAGGACCTCATACCATGCACAAGGACCAGTATGATCTGGAGTATCCTGAGTTAGGGGATATTCCTCTTGTGAAATTCTTTATATTTGCATAATACAATCTTTTAAAACCTTCCAACGTCTTGACTTCCATTTTTTATCACATTTATCTTATTGTTCTAGGTCTGAACTGGCGCAACTCTAATATACAGTAAATCAACTTTCTAATAATGGGGTAACTTGTCGGTCTTACTTTTGTTGAGTGTAGCCATGGTTACATTCAGTTGCAGCGACGTTCTCTTCGCCAAGCTTGTACGCGCGTGAAGTCTGCTATGCAACTGAGTTCCAATAGGCGACGTATCCCCCGCTTCCAAAAAGGAACTTTTATTTTTTTCAGTCTCCTAGTTGCAGGCATGGTAAAGGGATCCCCATGCTGATGTCCTCTTTTAAGAGCACTCGTGAGGGTATCAGATGTGTCTTCGCACCACTGGTCCTGAGTGACAGTTACGCCTGTAAACTTTTACAGATACAACTGGTAGCGATGCCTGCTTGCCTATAGTGATGTTGCATAACGTAAGGAATTCCCACGATACGATCCCTTTCATAGAATATGTGAGGGTATCGAATTTGTTATTGCGCCACTGGCTTTCTATCACGCTCATGAAGATCGGCGATTACTCTGAGGTATGTGGAGAAAAACAACGAAGATTTAGTTCTTTTCTAGTGTAGCACTATAACGGAAAATGAGGCTTCCGTTTCTAGTCGCATCTAGATCGACTGTAACAAAGTTAGCAATAGGAGAAAACCCCATTCAACTCGCTGTCGTCACTCCAAGAGACTTGTCATTTTTTAATTCCCATATGTATCCTATCTTAGTTAGGTTTATCAAGGGAAACCCGAATAAGAAGCGCAAGTAATCTAAGCGCTTAAAAATTTTTTTGACTTTCTGTGTAATGGTAATTATCCAAACCTCATCGCACAAGTATATATTATATGAGGAGAGCGAATACTTACCATTCTAAACAGCGCTCAATTTCACCCCTTCCAATATAACAAAGAGATGAGACATGGCTACTTGGGGATCTGTACATGCGTTTCCATTATGTTAAGAATCTAGCTGGTACTGCACCATGGGCATGGAGCGTAACAATTTTACATTTTGTCTAAAAACGAGCGTGATCAGAGTAGCGCGATCAAAGGGTCCCAAGACGATAACAGATATTTCAGTGTGAACTCCGTGTATGGCTAAATCTGGTCTACAAGTCTTGTTCTCCATTCTTGCAGCGGGGGAAGAAGGATGTCGCATGTCTTATCCAGGCTTGACAGTCTGATCTTGTCACCTTGTTTACCGAATCACAGATTCGGTCTGTAAATCTACCATCTGCTTTCAGTACATTCCTCCGAACACCCGCTTTCACCTTTGACCAAAACACTTCAATCGAGTGGTTTAGAAATGGGGAATAAGGTGGCAAATAGAGACATTTGTAACCTCTGCTGTCAATCAGTTCACGAACCACTGCTGGCGTATGGATCGGAGCATTGTCTATCACAATACAGTGACCTTTCATGTCATTTTTGTCTAGCACATCCATTACGTTTGATATATAAGACAGGTAGTGCTCTGTTCGTGTACCGATCCGACCATTCACTTTACTTCCTTCCCATCAAGCTTCCTCTTCTTAGATGTAGAGACTGCTTCAGGTTTCTTCAGTGATATGTCTATCACACCAGCCTGAGAGATGACACCTAAAATTGTGATAGTAATGCCTTTTCCGGTTGCTGCAGTGTTTTTCGCTGGTAAACCTTTCAAGGAACGATCGAAGTTCCTCTGTATATGTAAGTTAAAACCAGATTCATCAATAAAAACACAGTTCTTAGTGTAATCTAGATCCGTCATCTTTTCCCATTCTTCAACTTTCTCCAGTTAAGCCAAAAGTCCAGTAAACAGTGCCACTATTTGCAGTATATTTTATCCGTAGTATTAGTATAAATATCCCTTGAATTTAGTAACAATAAAAAATCATCTTATCTACTCTTTATTGTTTATCCCATATCTCACTTGTCTTTTCAAATCTACCTACCGGGACCTATTTATCTACCTTAACCAATCAAGTACAAGGAGACCGAAATAGGCTAGGAACGATTCGACAATTTTGGGGGAGAGGCTCCGTACCACAACGTTTATCACCTTGGCTTTCTTTTCCTGTGGTTCCAGACTCGACCCCCCTCTCTGCAAGCTTTCCTCCGTCGTCTGTCCGTAACACCAGTCTCTTGTTCCCCTCGCGGGCAAAAAATTCGCCGGGCGTTGTATTTGTTTGTCGTGCGGGTGATATAGGTTCCTGATCTGAGTTATCTTCCTGGAAAGGGTCAAACCCATTGGGGATCAAGGATAACAGAAAATATAGAGTGAACGTAAGATAATTTATTTTGTATGTGATTGTGTGGATATTTATATATTTTCTAAGACTAATTGTAACAATACTCCTTCGGACGAGTATTCATGAAAGTATATTAGGAAGTATGGTGTAAGCTTGCTGAGCAACGGTTCTTGGTAGTATTGACGAATCTGGATGATCACCGAGGTGACAAGGAGCTTACTGTTTTGGGACTTGGCCAGATTGTAAAGGTTTGTGCGACTATGCCTTCTGCGCGTACAACATGTTGTATTCTCGTTTTCCTAGCAATTTTTGTCAATAGCTCTTATATGACGTGTTCGGCAAATAAAACTGGAGCTCAGTCTCCTCTACAACAAAAAAAAAAGTTCCTCATTTTACTACAGTTCCACGAAATGTTTTTTTTTTTTTGGTCGTCTTATAACCTCTCCTTGTTGAGGCACTTACCAAAGCATCTCGCAGAATGAGAAACAAAACCTTCAAAGTCACTTAAATATAAACTATTACATGCCTCAATAATTCTAGTCATCAGCGTCTCCTTTTCAAGGAACTTATTTCGCTCCACTTTACTCTTGACAACCGACCAGAATTGTTCAATTGGATTTAATTCTGGAGAATATGGAGGAAGATAAACGTACCGATATCCTCGAGAGTTAATATACTTACCTATATCAGTTGAACTATGGATAGGAGTGTTATCCACAACGAGATAATGTCCCCTCATTTCTGGATACATATCCATTTCATCAAGAGTAGCCTTCAAAAGCTCAAATAATGCCCTGTCACTGTTCATGTGCTGTAAGCATTCGTCTCACTCCCGAGCTTTCTCTTTTTGATACGCTTTGGAACTCTCAAACTAACATTAATCAGACTAGTGGTGGATATGGCACCTAAAATCGATGTTGTGTTCGCCTTGGTTGTAGAACTGTAACTATTGCAGAAGTTCCTTTCTTTGACCAAGCCATACCTCGTTTTAAATTAATGTGAAAGGCTGGTTCATCAAGAAAGACGCAATTTGTCATGAAATCCAGGTCAGTTTGCTGCCACTTTTGGATCCAATCGTAGCGTTGCTGAATCTTTTCCTCGCTATTCCTTTCCATTGGTTGGAATTGCGCCTGCTTAATGGAAAGATTACACTGAGTTGTCATGAATTTGTAAACTGTACTACGAGAAACATCAAGATCTACAAAGTTTTGCATTAAACTTTTTGCCACTTCAGTTACAACAGCAGATGGTTGTCATCAATGTAATTTAAAAGAAATTTCTTATGCTCCTCCCCAAGGATACGATGTCGACCTGATTTTTTCTTTTTCGCGAAAATGCTTTCAGGACCTTCGCAATAATGTTTGACCCATCGCTGGGCCGCACGAATATGAATACCTAATTGTCTTGCAGCTGCAGAAGCACTTAAGCACTTACTAAAAAATAAATGAAAAAATCTAGCTTTCTCGTCATCAGAGTAGGATGTATATCATTGCTTATTGAATAACTCCATAGCAACATCCTCATCATGCATTTCAGCTGCAGATGCAACCATTGTATGAATTGGTTATTCTGGAGGTTTATTCATTAGAAATTGAGTACGAGAACTTATTGTTTCGATAGCAAATAGCTCTTCGTCAACGACAAGGTCCATGGGCTCGACTCCATTTTCATCAACCATTTTTGAACAAAGAAATTTTTTTGCACGATATTAAACTTAAAATCCAGCGACTTCACTTTCTGAAATGACTGTACAAACAAGCATTCTTAGCGGAGATCTTGGGCATCATTTAGGCCGGAAATTGGCTGAGATCCCGGTGACACACCGGAAGGGTCCAGAATTAGATTCCGACATAACTGCGTGGACGAACAAGGAATTAAAACCGAGTAAACATGCGCGATACTACCGTTGATAGAATAAGCTCGTGCCAATATGATTGGCTCACCTTCCTCACCGACCTGGGATCCTTTTCCATTGCGTTACTAATGGTCCTTGTCATCACCATTTTCTGACAGAACTAAAGGGGACATGCTTAGATAACGAGGTTCTTTATAGGTTTCAATAAAACCATTTTTGAGCATAGAAACCTCGAAGCTCAGTGGAAAATTTTTTCTATAGCATAAAAAAGGAAGAAAAAAACGCGGTGAACGCGCAAGCAATTGTTCCCCAAAAAAAAGAGCGTCCATAAAGTCTTAAAGAAGTAAGCTATTATCATAGCAAGTATATCCATTTCTATCACGGTTAGGCTTCAAAAAAAAAGTTGCTAGTTTGTAAAATTGACTAGCATGCTGTAAGTTTAATAGAGAGTCGAACATACGAGTACTTCATGAAAAAAATAGGCAGATAGCCATGAGAAACTAATTAGAACACAATTTAGCACAAAATTAACATGCTTGGATTGCAAACACAATGAATAATTATTCGGAACTAATAGCTAAAAATTCTTAGGCTAAATATGCTCTTGACTTTCGGAGCAGTTACTTCCTCGAAAATCCATGTAGCATAAGCTATCTATCTTTTACTTTTCTTACGAAGCACAGGTGGTAATTCGATGTATAGTATTCACTGGCCATAAACATAGTATACAGTGGGTATGTGCATGCCGATGTTATCGTGACGTATAAATATTTCGAAGATGCCAGCAGAAAGTTCAGTTGCCGCTTGCTACGATAGCTATTTGGTAAAACAATCTATTTTGACTTGATCAAAAATATTAGCTGATAGGACGTTTTAGTCACAAGGATGAGTATATTACAGAATTCTTTATCATTCGTAATAATGCTTCAATGATCTGTTTTTTCTGGGCACAGTTTTGACAACAATCTTGATAGTTTCTTGAGAATTCCAAACGAGAGTTTAAGATACTTAATTGACTGCATCACTTCAGGAATATTCATGACGTATAAAGTGTTATTTGTCAACAAATTTTTTCTAATAAAAATGGCCATCCAAAGTTTAAGCAAAGATATCTGAAAATGCTGAGCTAAAGAGAATAAATGGATTAATCAGATAAAAACCTAAGCGTTAAAGGCGTTGAGATTCTAAAAACTTTGATTATTGCGAGATTTAAGTAATTAATCAATCCCTTTCTTTAAATGAACTAATGGAAAACACTCATGCTTAGTGTATAGGCTCTAGTCCCCCTTCACTGTTGCTCAGTGCCCCATAAGACTACATCATACAGTGATACCCCGCTGTAATTCAATGGTTGAAAAGAGAAAAATGAAAGTAGGCGAGTAATGAACATAACTGTGAATTGCAATAACCCCGTATAAAATGGTGAGTGTTTTCTTTTTTTTTTTCGAAATCATTGATAATACGCGGTGGTTGAATTCAACGGGGTTCACTAATATGTGTTTCATTGCTGTCATGCATTTTTCTACTGTACTTGCTAGAACCGTACTATACCAATCGAGACAGTGAAATATATGAAATCATTCCTTTACTTAGATACGATCTATGTTAGAACATCTGTAACTAAACACTAGTATTTAGATTGGATAGACGAAATTCAATTTTAACTGAAGTTATTTATTCATTTTCTAATGAGAACATTTGAAAAATAGGTATTGATAAGCGGGCCAGCCCGACAATACCCTGGAAATTGTTCTAAAGATACTGTGTTCCCTTGCAATGTCTATCGGAATTCTAACCCTGGAGGAGATTGTGGTAGCTGTTTTGACCCTTGGGGAGCCACACTCTGTTTACATCGAGATTGTTGCGGTTGAAACGAATGCTTTGTCCAGCACGTACACCAATCCTGACCTTATCAGAGTACTTGCGATTCAAGATGTTAGCCATATCTTTGGCCCAACCAGACTTCTTAACATTGCGAGCGGTGACAGGTACAGTAACATCGACAACGATTGATTGACCGGAAACCACACGGAATCGGAACTTATCGCCAACCTTTGGATTCATACCCCATGGCATAAAGCGCTTCAGATCGAATAGCTGGGTGTTATTCTTATCGTCGCCGTCACCAGGGTTCTTTTCATCCTCATCACCATCCTTGTCTCCGGGTTTTTGGTCGTCTTTGTTGCCATCCTTGTCTCCGGGTTTTTGGTCGTCCTTGTTGCCATCCTTGTCACCAGGGTTCTTTTCCTTTTCCTTTTCCTTTTCCTTTTCCTTTTCCTTTTCCTTTTCCTTTTCCTTTTCCTTTTCCTTTTCCTTTTCTTTTTCTTTTTCCTTCTCCTTGTCTTGATCTTTGTCCTTGTTCTTGTCATTGCCGTCGTCCGAGCCATTTCCGCCGCGGATTGTCACATCGGCACAATTGAAGAAACCTTCGTTACCAGCATCCTGACGTTGCCAGTAGCTGTAGATAACAGCATCACCAGTACGGCCGGCAGGAAGCTTGACATCGAGATAATACAGAGACGAAACACCGGACAAAAGGCCCTTGCCATTTGCAGGAACTGGAGCTGGCGCTTGTTCGTCGTAAATCAACTCCAAATCGTCCCAACGTAGAGCCTTTGATGGATTATAGGATGGTTTCGAGATGTAGACCTTCATCGTTGCAGGATTGTGAGATCGTGTGTTGTCCCAGCGCAGCTGGAAATGACCGTTTTTTGGAACAATGACCGTCTTGCTCCATCCTTGATCCTGAGGTACATCAAGTCCTCGCTTCTTTTTATCACCACCGGCACACAGAAGCCCGTCTGGAACCGCTTTTCTAACTGTCTCCATATTGGATGGGTTGCTTGGATTTGCTGATACTTCGTTCCATTGGTCAAAGGGATAGTAGCTCTTAGCAGAGAGATATGCATTTCTGCAACCTTCAGTGGGGATACCAGATCCGTCTTCAGGCCAGTAGTAGCCACCGCCCTTTCGGCAGCCATATTGTCTAGCAACAGGGAAACCGATAGCACCGTGTGCGGAAACTTCTTGCACTGGAATGAATAGCGAACAAGCCAAGATGAAACCAGCCATCTTGCTCAAGCCTTGCCACATGTTGATTGATCCGCTAGGTTGCATTGGGAGATGTTGTTATTGTGGTTGAGTGAATTGAGGTGAAAGTCGTCGAAGCATGGGCCATATTTATTGTATTTGGCCCAAGGTTGCACAAACCCGTATCGGGAATACACGAGGGGCAGTGTGACATAAAATCAAAAGTTAATTTATGAGCTATACAATGGCAAGCGGAAGTGTTTTTTCGCACGATACTCCGTGAAATGCATTGTTCTACATGGAATAACTGCGCTCAGACTCAATTATGAGTTAACATATTGCTCCTCTATACTTTCCAGATGGCATCGTGGTCATATTCTCTTCTCAGTTTTCGGAACAAAGCTGCACTCCGCTCAGTTCTGCCAATTACATAGCAAGACCCCAGGATCAGCAGAGACGATACCTACCAACTTTAACAAGTTAGTGCAGTCCAACTTCTGCAGCAGTCTAAGCAAACTTCAAATGAAAAATTCCCGGAAACCCCTTCGGAAGACATGTTGCGACTGTTTTCACGCGGTATTTTCATAAAAAGTATGATCATAACTGAAAACATCATAGCCATTGACAACAATCGCTCTCCGGCGATCAAGGCCTGAACCAATTTAAGATTCGGGACCCTAAACACAAGGAAAATGACATTTTCAAGTAATGTTGGTAAGGTTTCACCGATCCCTTCCTGAAGGTGTATATACACGTGTCCACAGGGATTACTAAATCAGGTGAGTGTTATTCCGCCAGCAGACAAAGGTTGAGGTCAACAATTAGTCCATATGGATCAATAACAAGCATAGCTTTGAATATAAAACCATTATACATATCGATAACATAAATAACGATTGATACATAACACAAAACCATTGCGTGTCCAGGGACCGTCCTCAGATAGAAAATTCTTTCCGTCCAACGTGGTCAACAATCAGATAACACCGCCATAATCAGAAATAATACTCCGCTAAACTTTATTGCTAAGAGACCCGTAAGGGAGCTAGCAATTGTTTGCCATACAGACCAAATGGAATGGCTGTCAGAACACGCACATTCTCTTATTAAGGTGTTTGGTGTCACGGTAAAAACAACGGCAAAATTTGATAAACGAGTGGCACCTACTAAAATGGATTGCCGAAGAACGGTGAACTTTTTACTATCAGAAGGCCAGGCTGTTTTTTCATCTCCCATGATTGGTTTATCAAGAAATAAATCAGAGTATAGTTTGGACCCTATTTGGCGTCCATAGTGAAGGTACAAAATAGGAAGTAGATGCATGGATCTTTGATAAAGGCAATCAAATGCGAAGTGCTCCGAGGAGAAACAGAGAAATTGATTTGTGTATGGATAATCACAAGAGTGTTTGATCATCCGATACGTCTTGTAAACCTGTTTAAGTATCCAATTTTTACCAGGATCAAAAATAGAAAAAGAATATACAGCTCTTGCGTACGTGTTGTCAAGATTACTTAGGTGATTTGCAACAATTGGAAGTGTTATGTAGAAGCCCCTGTAACAAGTACTACACTAAACAAGCAGTGATACATGAAAGAACCAATGACTGTTACAGTCCGTAAATAAGAGCTACAATAGATCGGTTGATATTCGCAATAGCATAATGATGTACTAGTAAATTTTTTTTTTTTTTTTTTTTTTTGCTTAAAGCATTATAAAAAGTGTCTATCGTTGAAGCGTCACGATTCTGCAGGTTGCTTATTAACTAAAATAAATGTCATATATATTTGTTGTCAAAATACATAGCCACGTTTTATCTTTGCCTATATACTCCTTGATGTGATTAGGCATCAGAATTTCCTGCCAATGCAAGGAGTATCGCATACAGACTGTTTTACAAGAGGAGACGACGTATCGAAAATTCAGCGGTCGGTAAGTGAATGTCCTCATTGCTCCTGTTCATGAACATTTGTTTGAAAAATATTTGCTCCGCATCGGCAGAATATTTTGGCAAGTAGAATCAAGTATCGATGAGGAACACGTAAATAAGCATTACAGCCTATTATCTATTTCCATATGCACTGCCAATTGAAAGATACTTGGCGACTTGTATGTATATCTATTTGCAACGCTTTCATACGTTACTCTCTATCTTGTGCCTAATCGGATTAGATTCACTTTGGATTTTGTACCTTAGGATATTTATCCGAAATAGAATAAAACATCGTGGTTGTTTGAGATGGGCATAACTATCGTAACAATGGCAATAAGTTCTGAGTAAAGTTGCATCTTGTTAGGCCAATGCACGTCGTATATTGGGTATACTCATGCGTCGACTAATATATGTAATTTATTAGCAAAGTGGAGAATGAGAAATTGAAGAAAAGGGATGATCTGCTTGAAAGGACGCCATACTTCGCATAGTCATCACCCCAAGGTTCAGGATCGAATATGCACAAATATTCCTAGCGGAGATTTTGAAATCATTTACACCGGAAATTGGCTGAGATCCCGGTAACACATCGGAAGGGGCCACAAATCAGATTCCGACTGTCCCGCGCGAATGTACACAGCTACCATACGCATCTTCAAAGCCATATTTCACGCGTACAGTAAGTTCTCACAGAATTTTCTTACGTATAAAGTGGCAAAAAGAATTTTCCAAATTTTCTCATGAATGGTGCAATTATAGCGCCATCAATACTTTCATAATAATAATTTTCAGCGAAAGAGATTGCTTTTGTAACCTTCTATTTCAAGAAACAAGATATTGTTCTGTTTTGATGTCATTAAGAGTGATACTCAAAACTTAAGATGCGGATACTATGGGCTTAAACCGTTTGTATCTTCTATTCAGTCTTGTGAATTTTTCTTGTTTTGCTTTCGCATTCTTTAATTCAATCAGATTGGTATGGGGATCACAAAGTGTATACGATTTTCCCCGGATTCCATCATAGACAAGTCCAGAGATTCCGTTCCTGGTATATGGCTGTACCGTGCATACATGTAGACTTTAGCTGCAGGAAGCTTGATAACCGCTTTCAATGTTCAACAAAGAGCCCCTACTGATTCCAGCAATGAATAAAAAAGTAACCTCATGACAACACCTGTATAATTACAAGTAGTTTTTCTTTTCCGACTGCTTTCTATTATTTTGTAGCGTTTCATTGCATTCACATTGTAAAGTCTTTTCATGACAGCAATGATGGCTACTTTTTCTCTGCAGGGTTCCGACAGATATCTTATTCTTCATACACTTTCTCTCTAAAGGGTATTGAGCTCTTTTCTTAGGTCACTTCCCGATACCTTTTTTTTCCCATAATATTCCGCCTTCAGCTCCACAATATCATAGTAAAGTATACACACAAATCTGTACTTCCCAAAACAAAAAAAAATGCTTTTGTTTAAGTGCTACTCTACGAATAATGAATCTAGATAATGAGAAATGCTTAAACCAAACTACTTACTTATGGAATAATCACCTTCGAAAAGTCCAAAAGGTTTCTTTTAGGATTGTCGTTATCGAATTTAATTGCCTAGCTATAGTAGCAATTCTGTTCAATACGTTGCTGATATCCGCAATGATGTTAGTACTTTCAGGGAACTCAGCTTTATTATATTGGTGTGGTTTGTTTCTCCGTATCAGAGCAAACATCAGAGAATTTGTAGGGTGATCATCTTGCGCTGTGTTTCATTCAACTAGAAATATTGAAATCCTGACTGCGTTGTACAGATTAAGCTCTTATAGAAACGTTTGAAAGTGCCACACTCGATTGATGATGTTATGGTGACTGATACTAGTCAAATCGATTGTTATTACGGCAACTTTACATAAGTATAGACATCTTTGCCTTCATTGGGATTAGAAGTCTTTTATAGGTTGTTTAATGACCACAGAAGTAAATGCCTTCTAAAAATTGCATTACATGGATAATATTTTTTATCAAGCAACCGCATCATGAAAACATGCTCTCAAGGAGAAAGGACGTAGAATTTTTTCTTGATTTCTCCAACTCTCCAATATCGCAAGATAGCGAGCGTGCCATAAAGCCGTCGCGCAAAATCAAAGCCGTCTTCTTCACTGAATTCTCTTGAGGATTCGAATAAAGGCATTCTAGGTATATGTCCACTATAAAAAACCAGTTTCTAATAGATTATTTGCCTTATCCGCTCTTTTCTTCAGGGAAGATGGTTTACCAGGAATCGGACTCTCACAGTAAACTCCAAGGTGTCGTAAAACCTTCCTCTCTGGGAAAAAACGAATGTGATATTTTCCGTTAATGGTTACGGCAACAGCGCCAATAGATAGCTAAATCAAAATATCCTTATACAGGGAATCGGCATATTTTTTTTTCAACGCCATGTCTTTCGTTTTAAACAGCATAGTAAACATTTTAGTTACACTTTGTCCAACGTCACACACAGAGATTTTTCCATTTGTTGCGAAGCGCCGATTCATCATCTGTGTTCGTCCGGATAATGCGATTTCCTCATATCCATGTTTTGAAACCATCTAAATGAATTTAATAGGCTCATGTCAAGCGAATAAAATGATGACTTTTATGAATAGATCTTTTATTAACAGAAGATTGTGTCTGTTCGTCATGAATCACAAAAGAGGGACCCCATTGGAAATAAGTTCGACGAAGTTATCAGAAGTTTATTGTTTGTGGGTCAATAAATGCTAACGTTGAGTCATGTTCGCCGATGATGGTAGCAAATACCCCAAGTTACACATGGCTGCTCTACAGAACCCTTTGTCTACCAGTACTCTCCTAGAGGGGAAACCTCTCTTCCAGTTCTCTGCTGTCGATTGAACATGCTCAAGCGTAAGCTGGCAACAAGCCGTATATGTATGTCTTCTGAAAAAAGTGGGCGCCTTCGAATAGTAGGACTCTTTAAAGCCCTTATGCACCAATAATTTTCTCACAGTTATCAGCAAACATAGTGCAGGAAGGTGACAGACGTATCCGTCAAAAAGCTTATTCAGCCTTGCAGCGTTGTTGTTTACATCGCTTGATAACGTTAAAGGTTTAAATGTCGACATACTGCATGCATTTCTGTTTTATCTCCTGCAACAGCTTTAAGCTCTTGTCCCGAATGTGCAATCCATTTATTAATAGAAGTGTCAGGATAGAGTTGCTAATGTGGACCGTACACATAGTGAGTTACTTCAGAGTATTGTCCTCCAAGTTCCATATCACCAAATGATGGCTGAGCATGCCCATACGAATCCTTTTCCAAGTATGGCAGGGCTTTTCGTCTCAACAAAATTGATCTTGAAATGTCTGTTTCACAAGAATACTGCAGCTGGTGGCTATCCATAAGAAAGCTATTTTTGATCTAAACAACAAGCCTATGTTTGTCCTGTGCTTTGTAAAGCATTGGAAGATGATTTTTTTAAGGCGTTAAACCATACTTTTTGAAACGTCCGCAAATGGTCGATAACTGTGATAGGCATCCATGGTGATGCAATCACAAGAGGATTCTATCACCTAACCTGTAAAGGCCATGAAAAAGACTTCGAAATCTACAGTGATGGTAACCAATCCTTCGCAATCAACTAGAGAAACTAATTAGGATTCCATTCTAGATTGTTCATGGGGTAATGGGGCTGTGAGGCTCGGAGCTTGCTGACGTAATTTGGTACACTGTGGCGAGTCCCTGTTACAAGAGAAAAGAAAAAAGAACTGCCCCTTGGTTGCTTCCAGAATATTCGCTGACACATATGAACAAAGTAAATTTTACTTTCAAACAAATAAGTCTGCTATTGATTGATTTTCTTCACACAGATACATGATATTGCATACCATCTTCGTTTTGGATGAGAGAGATAAAATAAATATGCGTACAAACAAAAGGAGCAAAATAACTGTGAAAAAGAAAGGAGTACTTGTCAATGGGATGAGAGAGGGGTGTAGGGAACTGGCTAGGTCAAAAATGTACGTCTAGACTCAGGATCTGCGTGAGAAGTAAAACCACTATGAGGGAGACAGTTGATGGTAGGGAAAACTCGATCTTGTGCAGGAGATCCTGGGGACGGTGGGATAATGGAATGTTCACATTGTGGGACAGGGGGTCCATCAGATCACTAAAGAGCTATCTAGAAATACAGCTTGTGTAGCCTGAGGACCTTTTCGTCATGATCTTAGTATAGCCACGTACGACTTTTTTTACGGACCCATGACCTGAGTAACGTGTATGGATAACGTGTTCCTCTATTTCCTTTTTTCTCTTTCTAGCGGATTGGTATTACGCAATATCATGCTTTTCCAAAAGCACCTAGTTTTGAACTTGCTTACTGTAAAGGGGAAGAATGCGGCCACACGGAGGATTTGTGGAAGGCTGTGGGACTGTTCTGCACTTTCGAATTCAAGCATCGCGATTATGGCCATAGTCCTGAGCACTTTTTTTGCTAGACTAATTCCCTACGTGTCATACTAGGCTATGAAGAAGTAACACTTCACTACTAGACTGTGTTGGATGGTGCTGCTGAGATTATTCTAATCGACATTCGAATTGGATGTAGCGTACAAATACTTTGTGAATGTTATGTCTAACATTTAACATCGTTATTTCAAATCTAAGCAAACGATTAGAAGGGTATTCCGCGTTTCTCACAAAAGTGTTTGTGTATGTTGCCTACCATACGCGAGCTAGATACACGGTCGGACGGGGTAGACAGTGCTCCTGTGGTCATTACAAACTATATTACTGCTTAAAAAATAAATACACGTACTAAACTGTACCAAGTGAACAAGCTGAGGTAGCGAGCAGTGTTTTATCATCGTCATCCAAGCAATACTTGTGAAATCAAACTCCCTCATGTGAATTTGTAATGGACCGTGCACTTGTAGGCACCTGTATTCAGGTCAGCATCACCATAAGCTACTAGAACGTCTCGTTAACCGTGTTGCTATCAACTTTACTGCTGACCCTTCTTATTCTGTTTCGGTCCTTTTTGAACGGAAACGTATGAAACATTTCAGGTAAGCATAGTTGATGTGCCGGCAATGAAAAACTACTTGATCATATTTATATTCGGGTAATCGCCTTCTGGTGTCTGTGCATTTGGTTTGCAGAGTTTAAAAGATGTCTAACGCGTTTTATGCGCATATGTGAGGTATATATAGCTCAACTAAGAAGAAACAAAAGAAAGATTCGTCTATACTCTATGCGACTTTGTTAAACTAGCAACAAAGGAAAGCTACTTGAAGGTCCATATCATGGTCGCGTTAAAGAATGGCTCTGAGAATATTAGAGAAGAATTTTCGCCGATACGGGAAGTAAAAGCTCAAAGTGGCATCGATTATGCCAGTGATCAATATGCAAACTTCATAAAAAAAAAGTGGCACGTTGACAAGCAGTGGGATCCTTTATCGGCAATTGAAAGCGCAGTTTCCTACATAAAAAATTGGGTAAAAGCTGGGTAGAGCTTAACAAGACGCCACCCCTAGCAGGCTATAATTTTCTTGCAGAAAACTGTAAAGCTTTGATTTTCGGATGGAAGCATAGTTACGCCCCGGATAACTGTGCGAGAGTGCAGGTCGCAAAGATAACCAGCTTTCCGCAAACCCTAATCTTCTTTCTGATATGTGCATAAAATGCAGACTACTACTGAAAAAGGAATGCATTGTTCTGTAGGCATAGGGTACGTTTCGCATAAAACGACTTAGAATCACGGATGAGGGCCAATTCCTTTTATAAATTTTTGAAGCACTTGGAAGAAGCCATAGAACTGTAGCAGTTTAAACTTGCTGAAAGAGAAGTTAGGCATCTAGTGCGGAAAATGAAGGGAGGACGTGCTATGTCCTCGGATACGGTATGTTGTAAAGAAATAAGCGCTGTATTAGAATGCATGCCGAAGATGCTATCCAAAATATCTCATGCTAAAGTATCTTTGGATCGACCTTTTTTTTCTTTTGTTGCTGTTAAAAAGTATAATACGTTTGCACCCCCATACATGTGACACAGACCCACACCTGACTCCGTAGAGTATGAGACATTACTTCGTAAAACACGTATCAACTATCATAGTTTGATAGCTTTAAAAAGAACATGCGTGAAGTAGGTAAGATCCAATACGCCAGTCATGATAAGGGATTTCGCCTTTGTGAAGTCGACTTATTATGTTTATCATGTCGATGAACGGCTGTTTTCCGTGAAGTACCGAAGACAGGTACGTCGAGTCATCCAATCACACTTTGCGTTACGCCACCTTAAAAACTAAGCTGGTTTGGTGATGTGTCTGTGAGCCAATGAAAACTTGAAACTTACTATAGGCACGATAAGTGCCCCCGAGCCCCGAATTGACAAAATGCGGGGTTTCGAACATATAAGGTGTGCAGCGTCGCAGAATCGAGTAACTGGATACATTTACCCTGATCTTTGCGATAAAAAGGAGAAAGTGCGCAAAGTTTACAAGAAAATTGTCTGCATACATTTCGTGGAGGCACAGAATTTTTTTTTTCAGCGTGGAAGGGTTGGTATGGAATTGGTATCCCGATGATCGTGTACATCCCGCGTAGCGTGATCAAATACAAACAGCCACCCCGGGGGACATATCGCGCTATCTTTTACACAGTAACTAGGCCAGTACAACCAGGCTGTATGTCACACAGCTCTTTCGTATAGTAAAAAACCACTTCTTTTTCTTTTTTTCTGCCCGAAGCTTTTTTCATAGCACTTCTAAATTAAAGCTTTCGGAATCAAATAAGTAACTCCTACTCATGGCCGCAACTCAAGTGAGGTAAAGAAGAAAAAGAAAACGGCATTCATACCATTTTTGATTCGAATACTGACTGTCATCTGGTGTTCGTCAGGGTGGGCCTGCGTGTCCGGCCATTGACTCACAAGGAGCAGCTCAGCAATTGCACCGAATGTATAAGCTTCATCCCCAATGAACCACAAATTCTGATCGGAACCGACAAATCGTTCACTTACGACTATGTTTTCGGCACAAATACAGAACAACAACGAGTGTATTTTACCGCTGCAAAACCTTTGCTCGAGAAATTTTTGGACGGGTAAAGATTGCCGAATATCGCTCTTCCCCTTTTACTGATTTTCGTCCTTCAGGTACAATGCTACAATCCTGGCCTACGGGTAAGCTTTTTTTTTTTTTCTAAAAAAAGATTTCGACATCGATATCGAATGAAGAGCTGACACACTGGATGGGTATACAGACAGACTGGGTCAGGAAAAACGTTCAGCATGGGTACCGGCCTCGATAATAATGTGAGCGCAGAACATGAAGGTTTGTTTCTTGTGTCTTGATCCTGACGCATCTCATTGGTTCCATTTTTTTAATAGGTATTGTGCCTCGGTGTGTCGTTGAGTTGTTTCGATGCTTGGAAGAACGGGCCCAACAAAATTCAGATTTCCAATACGAAGTTTTCGTCTCTTTCCTCGAACTATATAACGAAGAACTTATCGATTTGCTTAATCCTCAAACCGCACAGAGACGAAAAGGACAACCTGTCACGGGTGCCGTGGAAGTCACAATCCGAGAAGATGTAGCGGGCAACATCTATTGGAGCGGTGTGAAAGAAGAACCGTGCTCCAGCCCGGAAGAGTTACTAAGGTTTGCTAAAGCAACACAAGACCTTGCCCTAAATGTTCTTTAGCTTTCTCGCCAAGGGCTCGTTGTGTCGCACAACAGCATCTACTGACATGAACGCAGTCTCATCTCGGTCCCACGCTGTCTTCTCCATTATACTTAAACAGCAACGACCCGACGATGAGGGGGGAGAAAACGAGTCCAAGAAATCGCTCAACTCCTTAACAAGCAAATTTCATTTTGTTGATTTAGCAGGATCTGAACGAGTAAGTATCTTCTACGAACTATGACTGTTCAGTAACCGTGCCGTAGTTGAAACGAACCAATGCCCAAGGTGACCGAGCGAAGGAAGGCATTGCTATCAACTCAGGGCTTTTGGCTCTGGGCAACGTTATTTCCGCCTTGGGCGACGAGGCACGTCGCACAGCGCACGTCCCTTATCGCGACAGCAAATTGACTCGTCTTTTGCAAGACTCTTTGGGAGGAAATAGTCAGACACTCATGCTTGCGTGTGTTTCACCAGCAGACTCGAATTTTATGGAAACGCTCAACACATTAAAGTACGCGAACCGAGCGCGCAATATTAAGAATCGTGTTACGATCAACCAAGATTTTGCCGGCTCATCCATTGAAGTCAATCAGCTCCGTGCTCAAATTGCCCGATTACGCATGGAAGTAGCCTCTCTGCGTGCGGAAAATGCCGGTAGTGGCTACGGCGGATCACCGCAACGAGATGACGAGAACCGTGCTTTGCGCTCAGAGATTGTGCGACTTCGTGATCGGATCCAGGACCTTACAACCAACATGGTGCAAGTGACTAGCGAACGTGATACCTTGAAAATGGAACGTGAACTCGGTGAATTTTTAGCCAGCGAAGGTGAAGATGGAAAGAGGCTAGATCTAGTGCCTCAGGACCGCATTCAGACCCACCCGTTGATCGCTCAGTACCAAAAATCAATCCAGGACCTCAACAACGAACTAGCTGATACGCGTGATCGTCTTGCTTTCCTTGAAAACGCTCGATCCACAGCCATGATGGCAAATACTATGCCGCAGTCGTTCTCATCCGCTACCTCGTTCTCCCGACCTACCTCCCTTCAAAAGTTCTCAGATCTCTCCAACCACCCTGAACCAAATACGTCGAGTAACACGCGCCGACGAAAACCGAGACGCCGCTATAATGGCCGTCTGAGTGTCAATTCTAGTAGCACCACTAGCAATGCACGATCTTCACGGGTGACCTCCAAACGCACCGCCAGACGCGCACCGTTATCCCAGAGCTCCAGCACCAAAACAAAACGCCCATGGAGAAAACAGCCCAAAGAACAACTTATCGAAGAATCGGAAGATGAGGGATTTAGTGCCAATGGTATACAGGATGACGAAATCCGCGACGAAGTCAAAGAAAGCATTGCCAAAGCCCGTGCGGAGATCCAAAAGGGCATGGAAATGCTCGAGCTGGTCAAGGTATACACGTATTATTTACTCATCTGCCCAAATCCGCTAACCTATGAATTACGTAGCCACTGGAAGATGCGGCAAATTCTTGGGAAGAAGAGCTCAAGGTTTGTTCGCAAGCACATTGTGCCGTATTCAGCTAAACTCTTTTTCTTCTACTTTAGGCATTTGAAGCCGAAGAGAAGCGCATCTATGGTGGAACGGACTTCCGTCGACGTGGATCGGACGAGGGCAATTTTACTTCAACGCCATCTCCGGTTGATCGACACGAGCACAGCGATAATGACCTTTTAGACGACATTGAGGCGCTGGTACTTTGCTACTATTGGCTAAAAAACCTCAATGAACTCACATGGTTGTTATTTAGAGCGTTCCTTCTTGGGAAACAACAAGCAAATCTACGCGATGCACATCGCCGAGCGATACGGACACAAAATCACTGTCCTCCGGTGGTGACAGCCAGAGTTTCTTATCATTGACGCATAGCAAGGACGGCTCTCTTGATCCATCCTCTCCGGACGGCAAGTACAATCCGCAGATGGCGCGTATGCTTCACCAGATCCAATCCGATATTCGAGTGAAGGAAGAGCTTGTTTCGCACTTGGAGAAGTCCGAGACGGCCTACGCCTTTATGCGTCGAAAATTCGACGAGAAGGTCGGAAATCTGCAATCACAGCTTGCAGCGCTGCAGAAAGAGCGTGATACAGCTGTCAGACGTACACAATCAGGCTTCTCGAATAAGTCGGAGATTACGGTGCAGATGCGGGAAAAGCAGCAGCTCATTGAGATTCGTCATGCCTATGAAGCAAAGATGAAGAATTTGCTGACAGAGATCAACGATCTAAAGCGCAAATATTCCCAGACCACGAGCACGATGCAGGCAACGCGCAATCAAAACGAATCGTTGCTGCGTTCACTCAGAGTGAATGTGGAGACGCTCAAGGTGGAGAAGAAGCGCATGGTCAAGCGAATGAAACAAGAAGCAGAACGCGTGCGAGAGCAAATGACGTTGCAGGAACGTAAGATCCAGCAGCTCCAGCGACTGAATGCAGAAGCCACCATGGCACGTCGACGCTTGGAACGTGAGCATGAGGCCCAAAAGGTCACATTGAAGCGTCGCAACGAAGAAGTTCTGATGAACAACAACCAGCTGAAGCAGCTGACAAGTGTGCTGAAGAAGGCTGTTCGCGAGGGCGGTGTGCTGGACGAACGGCTGTTGAGTAAGGTGTCCCATGTGATGGGTGGCAGTTTCGCTGTGTTTGCCCGCGGTGGCGGTTTTGGTGCTAGAAAGCCCCGTCGGAAGAACCCTGTTCCTTTGCAAGTGCGTGCGTCTCGTAAAAAGGGGCTTCTCGACCGCGCGCTTAGCCAGTACATTCAGGGCAAGCAAGCGGTTGTCGAGATGGAACAGCTGTTGTTCCGACGTGAACGTTTGGCGGCGGAGAAGTTGGAGTTGCTTGACGAACGCAAGCATATCTATTTAGCCGAGAAGGAGAATGCAGAGGCGATGGATCAGCCAATGGACACGATGGCGCTTGAGTTCACGGACGAGCGCATTGAGTTGTTGGAGGCTGAGATTTCTTATCTCTCTGCACGTATTCGAGCGCTGCAATCCGAGGCTGCAGGGGAGTCGTTGGCAGACGACACGGCGATTCCCGTTGTTACCGAGTCGCGCCCGGAGAAGCGTGTGACATTTGCAGACGAGATTGTGAACGAGCCGCATGGCAATGACGAGTGGACAGATATGGACATGCTGGAGGAACAGTTCAACGTGCCCACGACAGCTGCTCCGGAGATTGCATATGACGTTGCCGCCAAATTACTCAAATCATTAGAGCCTGACGAATGCAAGAGTATTGCGGAAGCGCTCGTGGATGATATCATGAACGTTCGCATGAGCGAGTGTAACCGTCAGGTGACGATGCAGAATCTGGAGAAGACGGTAATGGATTTGCGACGCACGTTGGTTGTGATGAAGCGTGCGGCTATCGCAACGACGATCGAGAACGAACGACGCATCCGCAAGCTGCAGGAAAAGAACGACGATGACGATGAGGACAGCGCCATCGATGTCAAGATCGAAGAGTACATCAACAGCGGCAATACTATCTTTGACAAGATTTACGAGGATGGTCTGCGTGGCATGATCACCACGCCGGAACCGGGCATGGATTATATGCTCAATGACTCACCTGCATCGTCTGTTGTCGGCAGCGCCGCCAGCCATACCAGCAACGAGCCCGGTCTTATTCCACCCCCTTCACCGCTAACCTCGCCTGTATATACCGCAACCCCCATGAGTAGTAAACCTGTGAATGGCGGAGTGAAGGCGCCGGTATCGTTGACAGACAAGAACCGTGCAAGTATTAGCGCACGGCGCGAGTCAACACCCTCACCTGATCGATTTTATAACATGATTCAGAAACGCCTTTCTTGGCAGCAGCGGATGGGAGGTTCTGAATCGCCGATACCAATGACCATTGTCAACCAGGCCGAATTTGCTCGGTATACAGCTGACCGTGAGTCATCGACGTCCTCCATCCGAAGTAGCCATTTACGTCGATCCTCGGTACAAAGCGACTATTCTTCTTCCCAAAACTCTTGGAACCATACCACATCAAGTGCTTCCCAAGGATCACTGCGCAAGCGTGCATTCTCGTTGCAGCAACCACCGATACCCACACGACGACGTGCGTCGTTGCGTGAACTCTCTCTTATGGGAGGACCGCCTGGGTCTGCCACAAACTCGGAATATGAGCCGTCATCCCCTTCCCTGGCTGCCACCTTGTCATACCAACGTACTCAGCACTACCACAACCACCCACCACCACCAAAACGGCCATCCTTTACTAATCTGTCAAGTATTACAAGCATGTCAAGCGTTTTGCTCGAACGAAGTGGTACCCCTACCGGCAACAATGTGTTTGACCGATTGTCACAAACACCCACCCATGCTTCTCAGGCAAAACGATCCTACAGACATAGCAGCGGAAGTATAGAAGATTTAAGGTCAAGGTTTGAACTTGAACGATCCAGTAGTGCCATGAGCCATACCTATTATGACGAACAGTAATTACTATTTATTGGACTTTCTTTATTCGCTTTTTCCACATAATCTTTTCTTTTTCTTTTTTTTTCTTTTTTTTATTTTGTTTTGTCCTGTACTTTAAAGCCATTTTTATTTAACAACATTTTTTTGGTATAACAAATTCGCAGATTCATCATGATGTTCCAAAGTATAGTACTCACACTATGGAAGTGAGAAACTTGGTATATGACAGCCGAGGTTTTGTGTTCCCCTTTTGTCTAACCTTGGTTGAACACTATCTGTCCGCATGTAGAAAGTAACTCTTGATCGAAGCGAATAGAAACAAGGCGCTTTCCATTTTTCATGAGCTACAGAACAAAATATGTTGTTTGAATATTCACTTCTGTGTCAAATTTATTCATAATTTAGCTAAGCGTAGTACCGAAAAATCATTGTCGACATCGAATGACCTTTTTCTGTCCTTAAACACACTGTGCACATACGTAAGTCTCACTTGTCTTGTGGTTGGTCTCACAGACTATACTTTGCCATCCCATTGACAAGAGACCCTCTTGGACGGTTTATTTGCCTTTTTTTTTTTTTCGTTTGGATCGAAATGCACAAGCATGGGTAATGCATGAGAAAGCTGCAGACAGAATAGATAGCAACCATCGATGGTCAGTACGCATAGGGTCGTCACGAAACAAAGCTGAATTACACATTGATATCAGGTATGAAGGAAGTCAAATGTCAAACCAGTCGCCTTTTTATGGTTAGCTAACGTATTGATGTACATTTTTCTTTATCAGCATGTAACTTCAAGTATGCACAATGCAGGAATATTTGATCAGTTCTAGGAAACCAGTAGCCAGAAAATACTGGATATACTGAGTTTCGCTCTATCTGCCATGATCGATTTCAGTCAAGTGTAACACCATTTGGCATTGGTTTTGAAGGCGCAGCGAGATTGATGTATAGACGTGTCAAAATCACGCCTGCACTGATGGGTGCTTTGTAGTTGTCATGCATTCTATTTGTATAGTCATGATTAACGTTCACTTTCTGGTTAGGCCATAACCATAAACATAGCCAAACACGTCGTCACACACTAACATCGTTGCCGGGTTTGTTTCAACATACAAACGAATACATTCTACTACCAATGGATGGTTGTTAAACGATGCAGATATTAATGCAGGAAGCAGTTGTGTTTATCCTGTATTACACACAAACGGCAGCACGTTTATTTCCAACCTGGTAAAAGCGTCCTGTCACAAAGTCGATAACCTTTTGAAAAGAGCACGGGTCAAGTGGTTAAGCTCATCGCATTGAGAAGATAGTATAAATAGACAAGATTAAATTGGGAAGTCTTTTTATGCGGTTGTTGCGTTTGATAAAATACATGGCAAAAGTATACATAGCAATTGACATGTGTGCTTTATCGTTGGGCTATGGCTTATGCCATTTCGAGAACAAGGGATTTGCCGTTTCCGGCCACGACGCTCAGAATGCGTCTTTTTTCGTGCCCATTCGTTCCTAGGATGACCTTATTCATGTTGGGAAGTTCCATGTATCTCTCCAGGAGTAACTGATGTTTCAAAGACGTTAACAAATGTATGTGTATGGTAACGACGTACCTCGGATGACGGTATCCCATCTATATGTGCCGCAACCAATGGTATGTAGGGGAGGTGTTCAAAGGCTAGGGTGCCCAGAAACGAGCGCGCCTCGGAGGACTCGCTCTCTTCCTCGAGTACGACGCCAAGTTCATGCGCGTCAAAAAATTCCAAATCGGTCACCCGATGCTCAAGTTGAATGGAAACACACTCAGTACGGGCAGAGCCGGAAAGTTCGCTTCGTAAAATGAGCACTAATAGAACGATGAGCAACCAGCGCGCCGCTGTCTCGTTTGTGTTACATTACGTTTTCTCTGATCATTCTGTGCAATGGCATGGTACTGACAGGTGGTCTGAGAAATATGGGAGTGGGCTTCAATAATTGTTTTTTGTTGTTTTTATATTACCTCATTATCCACGGTAAATGACGTGATTGATCTTCCTGAAATATCCTTTGGAAGTGTCAATGGAACAGGTTGATCGTCGAGGACCGTGCTTCGATCTAGGATAGTAGCTGATGGTTGCACTGGGAACGATCGACACATAATATTCATCATCTCCATTAACTGTGTAAATCCAACATCCTTCAGAACATGTTCTATACCAAACGACCATCAATGAAAAATCACGCAATACTGGAAACCTTGTTTTTACCCCGATCGCACTCTTCTGCAAGGACCGATGTCCGCATATTAGGAGAAACTTTAAAAAACTCAGACAGGCTGTCGGATGCGAACGAAGTCTTCAGATATTTCACTACTAAATGCGGATCTTCACACGGACCATCCTCGTCTTCGCTTTGAAACTGAGGATTCTGGTCGGAGAAGCGTTTCACAGCTAAGCGAGCGAAAAAAAAAAAAAAAAAAATTTGCCCGTTATTTCTATTGTGTTGCTACCTTCCTTACTTTGAAAGATCCATGCGATGAAAGCTTCAAACATCTTCGATAACTGATTGATTTTTGTGAGGTATAGGTAGAGGCGTTTCAAAAACACCGCGACTGTTTTGATACAAGCCTTCGAAAGTTCTGTACTCAGGAGGTCTTGGTACTTTTCTGTCCTATTTTAGATGGTTATTGTTTTTCCTGGGAATTTCATTTCCATTGTACCGTACCACAAACTATAATCTTTCAAAGTGCTTAACTGAAATATCAGCCTGTCGCATGCCGGTAGTAAATATTCGGCTATGATTTGCCGTATGCTGGAAATACTGTGATAGGTGTGGGTCTCCCATTGTTTCACTTTCTATAGATATAAGACGTTGGTTCAGCAGCATTGTCACTAATATGTACATATTTACCTGTTCTGGTAGATCAGTGAGATACTCATGTAATGCTACGCTTGGGTTCCCTGTAGCCAGTAGACCCAAAAGTTCCACCTCCGGCATGGCAAGCGTTTCCTCTTTCCATTTATGTTAGCATGCCGATCTTTTCCTTTTTGTTTCACACTTTGTTGTAACAGTTCATACCATCAAGTGTTAATAACCGTCGTGTTACATTTTCTGCATTGTTCATTGCCAGTCTTGTAATATTACGGTGATGGCGGTCCAACATGGTTGTACAGAGAGACATGTACCGCAAGAGGAAATCAATGTTCGTCTGGGTTTCTGCGACATTGAGGATCTCGTCCTTTCTTGAACGTAGGATATGGGTATTGAGTGTGATGATACGACCATCGCTCATACCGTCATGCAAGAACAGCCGCATGATTGACATGTCTGGCGTGGTTCCCACACTGATAAGGGATAGTCGCTGCTGCGTTTGTTAATTCGCTTATCATGGCAAAATGAATCATCCCTACTTTGCCTATCTGCGCGTTTGAATGGATTGTACCTACGTGGTACATGCCATTCAGGCTTTTTATTATGATTATTTTCTTCCGAAGCATAACAACGCATCAATAATAGGTACCTTAGGTGTAAATTTCCTGCCTCATCTCCTATGAGTAACATCGTCTGTTCATCTTGATCATTGACAGGTTCAGTGGGTAGTGGTTCCTTGACGACTCTGAATTGCATGATGGATCTGTTATTTTAAAATTGGACATCAGAAATAGGCATTTTATGTACGTTATTTGCCTTGGTGGATCTAGTGGAGCGGTACTCAAGGGTGGAAGCATAGCATTTAAATCAAACATGTCACGCTATTGCAACAATAAGGAACTTGTGGGCAACACAGATTATGCTTACTACAGCATCGGATTGTTTGTGATTTGAGTAGTTCAGCCACTGAAGGCTGGTGATCTCTTGATCCGTATACTTAGGATGATCAGACTTATTCCAAGTATCCACCTCTGTGGTTGTAAACGAAGCGGTGTGGACTTTGGTGACTTTGCCGTCAGCAAATCCTACAGCAAATTCATGTCCTAAAGCCACGTCTTAAACGGTCTTTCTTTCTCTCTCTCGCAATGACAGTAACGGTACCACTTGGTTTCCATGCCACTGCTGTGATCCTGTTATTTGGTAAAGGTAGGGTGCAAACGAGATCAACGCCGGCTCGGTACAGCGACACGGTATTATCATTAGCAATATACAATAGTAAATCGGTGGTAGGACACCAGGAAATAAATTTGGCATGTTTACGAAAACGCTTTTCATCGTAAAGAGGAAAAGGCGTGGCATCGTCAGAAACGACATGCTCTGTTGCCATTAGGATTGGTCCAAAACGTTGAGTGGTGAACAGGGACTGCTGTGTTCATTTCAACGCGCTTCTACTCGGTAATTAAATTTAACCGAAGCTTACTGTTTACCCTTAAAAGATGACCAAGTGGCTGACACACTCGTTTCTGGTAACCTTAATTTTCAGACAAAGCTGTGTGTATACGGTTTAAAAAGCCTGCACCCCTTAAAGGAGGGTGGTCGATCTATTTATCATCTCTAGTTGACGAAAAATTGGTTATAAAATAGATTGAGATGAATTAGAAGGGTATAATGGAGAGCGAAACCTTAAATGAATAGACTTTTTTTTGAAGGTTAACAGAATCGGTACTTTCTTGAGGTTTATTGACATTATGTTGTTGTTTGAGGGTATAGTTTACGTGTTTACAAAAAGAAAACGACCATATAATTAAAAAGAAGAAAAGAAGAATTGCGATAGCATAAAAGGATTTGCATGACGAAAGGAAAAAGAAGAAATGTTCAAAAACATAATGGGTATATACACATGTGTCCCTTTAAGAAAGAAAATAAGAAGTGAAGAAATCGAATTAAAAAAAGAAAAATAGAAGCAAAAAAGAGATAGGGGATCCACAAAATCCAAAATTGTACCAAAGAAGAAGAGAAGAAAAAAAGAAGATCGTACGCACATGCATAACTTATCTTGATTCGCGTAGCGATCGTGTGCGCATCGTTTCCGATGTGATGGTAGAAGAAGAAGACGTGGTGTTCTTGGGTGCACACATAAGAGGCAAACGTTTACGTGGGAGTTCGACCACAATGCGTTTGCGACGCGCATTTTCACGGCAAGCTGCATCACAGAACCATGCCTCGTCGCTGGCAACAAATTCATTGCTTAATTCGTCATGGCAACATTTTTGATGATAAGCCTTGGGACAGCCTTCACATCGGACAAGCACGTTATCCACATGCGATTCTTGGCGCTGACAAGCCGAACAATACAATTGAAGCACAGGTCGCTCACGGTCATCAATAGTTTCGTTTGCAAATCCAGTAAGATCAAGTCGTGGTAACTTGCAGGCAAATCCATAGCCTTTGTAATCACATCCATGTTTGCTAAGAAAAAAAATGGGTTGGTTTTTCATGCTTTCGTTTTGGAAACGTTAAAATAAGATACTTACTTGCACAAGGTACGTTTTCCCCACGGTCCAGGCCGCCAGTTGACACCTTCAGTTGTTCCACAGTAGCGGCACCAGTCCACGTTGGCTTTGGTAAGCTTTTGATAAATGGTGGGCTGAGCCGTAGCGCGTGGAGGCACTGTTGTTTTTTCTGTCGTTTCGGTATGGTCATTCATTGTTTGTTCAACGTCGTTTGTTGTGGTTGGTGCCTCTTCATCACTGGACGCTTCATCCCCACGTTGACCTTCCCACGACGATACAGAACACGAATCATCCTCACTGTCTGACGAAAGATCGTAAACCGAAATAGATTGAAAGTCCGAAGATTCAAAAGGATCCACTGTACATTGGCTGTGATTTAAAAACAAATTAGAGTGAGTCCTAAACATTCGAAGAATAAAAAATGGAGACACACACGCACACACACACACACACACGTGATAAACAGATCAAATATGTGTGTGCACGCGTATGGATGGGAATTGAAACTGTACCTGTAGTTATTTTTGTTTGGACGTTCGTTCAATGCAATGGAATCCTCTTCCTCTTCGTCGTCATCCGAAGATTCTTCACCCGACGCATCATCGAAATAATCGAGTGTTTCGTAATGGGGTGAATCGGAAAAACTTGGCGACGCCACATCATAAAGATCAAGGAGTTTCTTTTGTTTCTTGGCATCCTGGATGGTAGTGTCGTTATCTCGACGTCGTTTTGCGTCGTTCCGATAGGGCTGCGGTGTTGGAAGATTGCGCTTCTTGCTGCCATTCCGCGAAAAGCAGAGTGAAACATGTTTTTCTTCTTCAAAGAGATCGATGCCAAAGAAAAGGAGTTGATCTTCTTCCGATTGCAGCAGATCGGTTGGGGTAATGGGTGGTGAGAAAGTGGCATCGTCGTCTTCACTTGTGCGTGGTGGCGTAGATACGCTCTCATCCGACTCGCAGTCGCTTTGGGAGCCGCAGGAAGAAGCGGCAGAAGAACACAAAACATCTTCGTCCGTGGCCATTGCTGGGGAGAAAAATACATCCTTGACAAGATCTTTTTGGGTAGCTTGGTCCGTGACAGTGTCGTAGGTGATGGTTGCATTTTCCAAGGTGTGGTGGATGGGTGGTTGCACGACAACGGGAGAATGGGGAAGGTAGTACGGATGCTAAGAGAATAAAGCGGAGATGAGAATAATGAAATTGATGCTTTGTTTCGTTATCAGCCACTTACAGGAAGCATCGAAGCGCCTTGGCGTGGATATGTCACCTGATGATTTGCGTAGTAGATCGGATGGTGGTGATGACTGAAATAATCCAAGGTTGGTTGTGTGGGCATTAAACCAACTTGCATAGTGGGCGTAGTGACGGTGGAAGTTGAGTTCGAGGGCAGAACGATCGAGCCGTCTTCCTTGGATGGCGTGTAAGTGCGGTAAGACATGTAATAATCAGACATGTCTTGAGGATGAGGTTGAATATGCTGAGGCATCACTTTAGTATAATTCATGATATATATATATATAACTAAAATAGCATATAAGAGATGAAAAGAAGTAGAAAAGAAAAAGGAAGAGGAAAAGTCAGCAAGTCAATTTATAGGATCAACACGTAGGAGGCCAACAGAGCTCAGGAGTAAAATTGGGGGTGTGACACAGAAATATTTATTGGGGGGACTAGAGAGGGGAGAAGCTTGAATGTGCCACTAAATTGCTTTTAGAAACCCATATCGAACCTTATTTTATATCCAACAAAAACCCCGTTGAAACGTGTTTGTCGCTTCAGAATTCACTCTCTCATTAATCAAGTACATATCTGGATTTCGATAGCTTTTCGACTTTTTCTTAAATTTATTATTGGCTAAGATCTAGCCAAGAAAAAAAGGGAAAAAGAAAAAATATATATAGATAGAAATGGACTAAGCAAGAAAGAAAAAGGTCCGCAGAAAAAGAAAAAAAAACGCCCGGTTCCCACCAGTCTTTCAGCTCGTGCGAGATTCTCGAGCAAACTACTAGTAAAACTCCGTCATCTCAGCATTCCACCGAGACCCTCACAACAGCAGCAGCAGCACTGGAGCACATGCAGCACTCACAGTTACACATCTCGTGCTCTTTTTTTTTTCTTCCTTCCTTAACTCTCACACGCATAACATAAGGAACAAAGTTTATTATCAAAGTTTTGATATTCAAAATACCTCATAAATAGGTATCTCTGCACTTATTTCTCTTAGATCTTCGAATTCCACCAAGATTATAGGGATTTTAGCTAGTGCCTCGTTTTCCTGATGTCACACATGATAGCTCAAATTAGCTTCCTTACAGCTTTGCCTAATTTGGCGATGTGAAGGCTTCCCCGTTATCTCTGGTTTTTGCCACCGTGTTTGCACAGACGATTTCGAGGGGAGCACACAGCGTGGACAAAAACGAATGTCAGAAATGGTATTAGTAAAGAAAGAAAAAGAAAAAAGGAATGAGACCCTGTGTTTTAGATCATTGCACTTATAGAACCTACTTGTTGTCTAGACGACAAACAATAAAGTATGTGGTGACTTTGAGGTTTTTTTAAGGAGGTATAGCTTGGATCTTAGGAGGTGAACGAACTTTACCTACCCCAAAGGTTGTCATCGCGCCAAAGTGTCTTTTCTCTGCATAGCAGAACGCGGAAATGGGATTTCCTCTGATTGGACGATGTGAAGAAAGATAACAGCTCACTGAAGATCTCTTTGGCCCACACTTTCAGAGTCCGGTCGTACAAGGGTACACACAGGCTCAACTAAAAATAATAGAACTTCATGCACAGAGACCTCATATGGTTGAAATGACAGGTGGCTGCCACGCAAAAATAAAGACACGTTGTTATTTGAGAGATCTGGGTAACATTATACCACACGTGGCAGTAGAAAACAAATCGACAGACTTATTGTTTTGGTCGATCCATGCCCATATGAGGATGTGGAACACCGTCACGCTCTGCTTTGTCGTAAACTCCCAAAATAAAGCGAAACAATCGGAGGACCCTGTTTGTTTCATTAATCCGCCAAAATTTAACCAGATTAATCAGCGAATAGGATTTCAAGAAACCAACTGGCACCATAACCTGGCAAATCAAAGCCAATAGCCATTTTACTCCATAATGAAAAGAACGACGTGTCCAGCTGAATGTTACACATTGCAGATGCACCTCAAAATGATACCTATAGTTGTTCACACGAACTACTGTCGGCCTCTTAAATTATATAGTTGAGGGGGGTTGAACATCATACATCTGTTATTCAACAGAAATTTTTTACAACAGAAGAAATTTTTAACCTGCGTCGTCACTTAAACCATAAAATTTACATTAACGATCACATACAAACTCATTCAATACCAAGAATTAAATCTCGCCTCCGAGAAGCCTATTCAAAATCTAGAAGCCAGCAACTATTTCTATAGTTTTTTGAAAAATACCTGTCTTCCTATCTTTTGTTATATTGCACGGAGCTGACTACTTGTTCAAGATAAAAAAAAAAGAAAGAGATCATGGCGCACATATATAAATAGGTTAATGTAGATCCTATTTCAAATGCTGCTACAAGGGTGTTTGCTGGCAAGATCGTATATTTTTACTTTCTCGAGAAGGAATCTTGTTGGTGTGCTGAGTTTTTCTGCCAAGGTTTCCCGAAAAGGAACATTTGCCTTATCAATTGCTTCATCATGTGGACACAATAGCTTCCATTAACCTTTTGTTGAATGATGCCTTCCGTGTATCACAAAAAACCCATTTTCATCTGCGTTCTACCGCGCATATAAAAGTCTGTTACTTATTCATGTATGATCTTCGTTTCTACTTGCTATATCTGATGCCGTGCTACGAGAATGATATCACCGGAAGTCTGATCATAATGTACCATACAGGTAAACGACAGGGCATATAATAGCTAACAAATTTGTGAGCCTGCATTGCATAACAAATAGCATTTCGTCAATCCACCTCCTAGCCTTTAGAAATTTGGTGTAGAAATTTCCGAGATCGCGTCTCACCTGGTTAAACCTGCGCAAGACCTGGAATTACTTTATGCCTACAGATTGAATGCAGTGTGAACTGTCCAGTAATAATACGAACTTTGGATTCTCCTGGACCCACTCCCCAAATGTTTGAACCATTGGAGATTATCACTGATGGAGAGTTCTTTGTATATATTGTACATTTATTTCATCCGTTCTAATCGTATCTCATGGCATAATATGAGTGTAACGTACAGTATTTCTAGAGCTGAAAAGCAATGATCCTACGCTTGTGTAGGCAAAGATATTTCTGACATGCAGCTTTATGTACAAACTTCGCATTGCTCATCCTTTCACTGGGTTGGTATCATTAAGCTTTCTTTCTATATACTACTACGGTAGATCTTTGAGAACGCATTAGCCTCATGCGTCAGATAAACGGGTAAACAAGTGATCGACAAAGCTACCCGGCTTACTTAAGAAAGCCTGTATTGGTTTAGTGATGTATCCAGCTATACTCAGCTAAATCATTTGCAAGCTGAAGGAGCTGTGAAGTGGATTTCGATATATTCAGCTAAGAGCAAGCTAAGCTATTCGTGGTATACAATAGCATGTAAACATACAGATATACAGATAATACTAGTACGTTTTCTTTAATGGTGTCACCAAAATCAAATTTTGTTATGAACACTGCTGTCGGAGTTTTGAGAATGTGTAGAGTGTATGCAAGTACCATCCCGATTTCACTTCCTTTCACATACAGTGTTTTACTTACCATCCTGATTCCACCATGCCACTGCTCATAGTGAATAAAATGTTCACAATGAAAATCACAGTGTAGTTTGCGGAGCTGTTTCTCAAACTGATGACTACACATAGGGTAAACTGTCATACCACGGAAAGTTGCATCTTTGCAAATTGTTCTTAAGGAAAAGCACACCATCAGGGACATGCTTCCTGTAGTGTCATTATCAGTATCCTAGAATCTGAGTTAACTCAAGGTTTGATCGCTGTCTTTCTATTTACTTCTGAGTTAAATTATTGATTGCTAATGAATTTCGTCATACCCGCCATTCGCAGTGAAAAGTTAAATTAATTAGCGCCTGCTATCTTTTTGTCAATGTAATAAAGTCACACATTTTCTGTCATCTGTTAAATATAGCTGTCAAATAAAAATTCGAAGCACTGCTGGAAAAAGATACAAAAAAAAGCCTGTCCGAAAATTTGATCTTCACCATTGATTGATGATTGGATATAGTTTGATAGTCCAAAAATGGAGGCGGGAAATCCTAGATGCATTCAATGAATTCATCTCGGTAAATCACTACATACCACAACCAACACCCTTACTTCTGCAGATATCAGACATGCAATCCCTGCGTTGACTGAAGAGCTTATCCTAAGGTGGTATAATGCCATAACAAACTAAGCGGTCTCTTCTGGTTAATAGTCGAACCAAAATAATTAGGTTACTTTATACGATCAGCTTCGATCAGCAATGGAGATTCCAAAAATGACTCAAACCTTACGCAAGGTAGAGAAAAAAGTTGTTATAAGAAATACACTTTCCTTAACCCCACCACGTGCGTGAACTATGAGTCATCAAGTACAAATATCAATCTGTGAATCCTCAAGTGATAAAGAACAAATATAATCACACTACTACAATTCGACTTGAAGGCACTCCGCAATTGCAGGTAAACATCGGAGCGGCCCCACCAATAAGATTAGTTATTCTCAATAGCTGCATTCTATCCTATATAAGTATACTTTTCAAAGGAAAGTTGTCAAAATCACTTTGGATATAAAAAAAAGGAGAGAGAGGAGAGACACTTCGTCGTAATACATAAAGCGTAAATGAACACATCCGATGCAGGGTACGTCGTGGTGATAGCGTTCCAAGAAGTTAGACTGGTATTTGTCGCTTAAGATCATTTCTTACGTCATGTTATTCTCTTCTATTAATCTAAACGCTTTTGATAGTGCGCCTATATAAGACTATACATCGACTAGAAAATAATAATATGTGTGTTTTCACCACAGAGACACCACAAGAGTTTTTGGCCATCCTAAACGTATAATTGCTCGTACTAAAATTAGATGCGCATCGCAAGTGCAGCACCAGTTCATTGTAATCAACATTAAAGGAAATAGTAGCATGGCATCAAGCCGCGTTGTTATTGAATAGTTTGCAATCAAAATTTTGACGAGTTTAGATTATGGCAACTTGGAAAGTAGTCCAGTTGCTAGCAACTTCTATTTAGTTGGAGATAGCCATAGTACATGCATGATATCTGCCATGGGCGCAATAGTATGTCTGCACTTTGCATTGATGAATAAATGGGTCATCTGCATTTATTCAATCTCCGTACATGTCTTCTGTCGCAGACGCTGCAAAACGCAGATCTGATTGCTTATGCTTTAGAAAAGTGACAAGCTGGAAGTGCTCTACATCCTTATATATATATATATATATGTATGTATAATGGCTTGCAAATCGCCTCCATATGCAGTATATTGTGCCTATAAGAGAATGATTATAGGCATCAAATACAGGGTGGCTGTGACCTGGTTTATTTTTGTCTCATCTTTCTCATACAGTGCATAGGAGTTACATGCCAAACGCCTCTGTCGACGGTTGAATGACAAAGGGATAAAAAATCCCCAAGAAACCACTTATCTATCCTTTTTATTATGAAAATTTTCTGAGAAACTACTTCATCTCACACTTATTTAAATTCCTTTCTCCTTTCCGTTCAAATGTGTTTCGATAGTAGTAGTATCATCCGCCGTTTATGTTCTTTCCAACGTAGCCATTCTAGGCGAGCTTAATGAAGCAAAAGCAGGAAACAAAGATCTGGTGCAACAGCATAAAGATCTCCGTGAAGAAATGAAAAGACAAGATGAAATTCTCCGAAGCTTGAGTGCTTTTTGCAGTAATGGTGTAACATGGCCCGACACCGATCTGTTTCTGATTCAATAAATTGATCGACCTAAACAGTATATTGCGAAGGACGTAATCAAGAAACTGGGATCAATCCTGATCAAGATATGTTGGAGAAAAAGGTGAGCAAGTCTCGTGACACGCTGGTTAACTTCTGCGAAGATATTCAAGATGCGTTTCGGGAGAATGTCGGCCACGGAAAAGGTCTTGTAGAAAGACATACCATATGGGTATGCCATAAAGCTATAACCACTCAAGAGTGGTTGGTTCGAAAAAAAGTACCGCAGCAAGATACCTATTACGAAAGCATTGCAATAACCTGAGGGTCGCAGTAGTATTGATAAAATTTCTCAACCAACTATCATACTGTGGTTCGTAGATGCGGAGATTATTTAGTTCAATCAAATAAAAAATAATAGACTTGAATCTGAACCCGTAGCTGCTGACAACATATCGCGAGAGACGTTGACACATGAAGGGAACCGGCATAAGCAGCCATCTTCTAAATCCAATACACATTATCAATTTTGTCAATAACATTTGTAGTGAAAAGTCTGACTCAGATCCAGATGATGTGCAGCTACAGTCTAGGCGGAAACCCACGGCTGCAAATCGAATAGAAGTCGTATATATTGCAGTTGCATAAAGTTAAATCAAGGTGCGTTTTAATGTTGCAGTTGATATCTTACGATTCACCTCTCTACGTGGATGAACACTTCCGTTTTTTTTCGTGCGCCACACAATTTGAACAATAAAATATCTGGAACCAGTGGATTGTATTATTCCACAGCAAACCAAATGTCCCTTACTGAATTCAATGTCTCCGTCAGAGCAAGATGATTGTAAATAGACACTTAAATTGCTTATCTTGTTATCAAAAGGGGTAGTCAGACAAATGAAAACTTTTGACCTTGTTAGAAGGGAGCCTAAATGTGCCAATGCAGCACCTAGATAAGAGCACCAAGCTGCTATCCTGATGGGTATATAAAGTCGTTTTAGACCTGAGCCCTATCAAAACCGGTATTGTATTTAAATATTCGCTTGATAATAGATGACCCATAGTATCGTTAGCTGTTGGCAGAGGTTGTAGGTCGAATTTATATGCCACGTTTTAAGTGAATATGAATCCAGTGAATTTTCATCTTTCTTGCTTGATTTTAGAACATTTTTGTTCTTGGATAAGATAGGGAAGTGATGAACTGTCATTGGATCCATCTTCTCTGAAATAATGAAAGCATAGGGAGAGGGAGGAGATGTTACCCCACGGCCAAAATCTCGATCATATCTGTTGTGTATAAACAACTTAATGATACTCAGCAGTCCCTAATACTGTATGTAAAACACACATCACCCCACTGAAGTCAGCTATCTAGAAGAATATCAGTAATAGTAATCCCTCATGCTTTCCACAGAATAAAGCATGTCATAACCAGCCCTCAAGGGTTGCATAGTTTTCAACCTCTCAATAATGACAACACAATATCACGATCTTACAGAAGAGACTGATATGAACTGAACAAAAATATGATGCTGCTGTTATTCTCCTTTCTGTGCCTGATGAACAAAATTTATGCTTAGCAATTGTATCTCATTCCAGTCTCTTCAATGATTGAAAGATGGCTAAGAACCGAAATCATTACAGATGATTGATTTCCTGTTCGTTTTCCTACATTCATGCCGTTGATCAGAACTATGAAACCGTCACGTCAAGAGCGACAACATTTTATCAATGATTTTCGACTATTCTCAAGGACACTACCTTTTCTTTGCCTTTTTTACAATGTTTCCAACCCTCCAAGAAAGCATTGATATCTCGCTTTGGCTCATATACAGTGCTGTGAATATGTCTGTGGACACATTGATTGCTTTTAAAAAGCACTTAAAGCTCTTGCAAATACAAGCTCAAAAAGAACAAGAAAAACAGAGTAAGCCGTACTTTTCTAAACACAAACGTTAAAGGGCACTAACACACCGGCGCTTTTAGTCATTTGCAATGACTGTGAGGGGAAAGGACACCGTAGCAGAAGGTACAAGGTTTGCCCGTTGAATGCGAACTTCGGACGAAAAAGAGGTAGTAGCTTTCAAATACATTTTTTATTAACAGATACACTGTAGTTGGCGAGAAACGCAAGATGACATTGGAAGAGACTGGGGAGTCTTCAGCGTCAAAGAAACGAGGGAGGGTCACGAGGCGCAAGAACACTGCCAACGAGAATCTACCGTTGCCACTGTGTCCTTCTTGTGGGTCCAGGGAACATCGGAGCTCCCGATCTTCAATGTGTCCAAAGCATTCGCTGACAATGAAACAAACGTTAGAAGAAAAATTGGGAAAGCATTGTGAACGGTTCACCAGGAAGTTGGTGTTTGACAAAGTTGTCATCTCTTCGTTTCAGGAAACTCTCCAGGAAGGTGTATTACACCTATGCAACATTACACAAAATGTCGTCATAAGAGCTCAGCTCTTTGTGAATTGGTATATCCTGCGACATGCCCGGGATGAAGTCTGTGCGTATCTATATACGCAAAATTTCTGGTATTCGATGTGCCAGCTTGTTTTAGGAAAACGAGTTACCAGCACCACCGACAAGATGCCTGAAGACATCTTCGAGCAATGGGCAACGTTCTGCAACCGGTACCCTGGTCAGATATATCGACCCACAAACCGAATAAGCTGCAGCGATGTTCTTTCATCAGCTTGTGTAACGTTGAGCACCGCGTATTCCAACCACATGGTCGAAAATTTTGAAAACCGTATCACCTTTTATACGGTCTATCAGTTACACTTTCTCTTGCCGGTATACGTCTAATCACCCTCATCAATTTATTTACGCATATTTTTTTTTAGGATTTAAGCAAAAAATTGACAAGGGAGATCGCAAGTGAATATGTGTTTGAGCGAGTTGCTGGTGGGGATGCTCGCTGGCCAGTTTCTCTATCGGATGATATTCCAAATAATATCAGGACAGCCACTGAAGCTGTTTGCCAAGAACTTGAAGAAGTTGTTCCAAGACCCGCCTCAAAAGAGGCTATTTCCGCTTCCCCCGGTAAATATGTTCCAGTATTACGGCATATTCTAGAACTGTACGATCAAAAACATCTGCAAGCATAAAAGAACCAGCCATCAAACGAGTTACCTCGACTGTTTGGGCTAACGCCGATGGTATCCTGCCAATGGAGATTTATCACAGTCAACACAAAAACTCTGGGTAGTATCACTTCAATGCGAGCTGGAACTAGTCATGAAGAGCATCTTGAACTTTTCTACAAGATATTTGATTTTTCAAGACTAGGCTTCAAAAGGTAGTGTGTTTTTCTGAGTTATTGAACGCAATATGAATTGCCTACATAGTTTGCAAGAACTCAAGGATTCTGAGAAGAAAATTTTTACGAACCAAGTATTAACGGATGGTTTCGCGGTGGACTTTCAATTTGCAAGACAGAAGACATCATCTACTGTTTATGATACGGAACTTGCGCCAGCTGACTTTACGTACAGAGAGGTTCAGCAACATTTTTCACCTTGTGCTGTTGATCCGGGTATATCTCAAGTATTCACGGCTTCATATGGAGAAGGCAGTATTTCACATGAGACCCGTCGGTGTTCACTTGGCGAATACTATACGTATACGGGCTCGCCTCGCCGCCAGAAAGCTGCAGAAAACGCTAAAAAAGCCGCTGGAATCAAAGAAATTGAACAAGACATTCCTACTGGCAAAACACAACTGCAAGAACAATATGAAAAACATGTCGCTTATATTCATCAGCACCTGAACGTACTCATGTCATTCTATGGCCCAGATACAAGGAAAACACGATTTCGCGGGTACCAAGGGCGTCAGCGGGCCGCCCAGGAAATGGTCAACATCCTGATCGATGGTGGCAAGAAGTACAATCGGCGAAAAAGAAAGAAAACAAAGCAGAACCGCAAAAGGCGAGAACAGAGAAGGAAATGGAAAAAAAGAAGTCGTTTTCCGAGGATAACAGAGTACGTTGAAGAGTCAGTAGCTTACGAATACTGACATTTTTTAGTGGCAATTTCCCCGCTCAGAATGTGTCGTTTGTGAGATCAACAATGGATCGGAGTCTTCGCCCGCGAAAATAGCAGCAATCGCAATTTCAAGAAGCGAAAAAGATGCCTTTGATCGTTTTCGGTGACGCTTTGTTTAACAATAAGATGAATTACAAAGGAAAACGCAAAGCTGTCGTGAACAAGTGTTGGTCGTTCTTGAAGCGCCGGGAGCGCCTGGGAGAAGTTGTGGCCGTGAAACTCGACGAGTACCTTACGTCGCAGGTATACTCAAATAGCTATTTCTGCGCTCATTATTCTTCAGATTTGCAATCAGTGTCACCACAGAAGTCTCACAAAAGTCACCACAGCGGATTTAATCTCGCACCACAGTATTCTAGAATGTAAAAACTGTCGAGTACTTTGGCAGCGGGATATAAATGCCAGTAAGAATATGTTCTGGATAGCAAGTGCAATTTGGAAAGGTCAAGGTCGACCAGCAGAGTTCTTGCGTCCTCAAGCCAACATCGCCGTTGAGAAGGCGGTTTCCCGTCAAGGGATTTAGATTTTTACGGTATATATATGCTACTTTACCTATATACATTTACTAAACTGCCCCCTTTAGTTGTTTACATCGGTAAGCATTTATTCCTAAATTTTAACTAGGTACTCATCGCTGATGCATTTGTCTTGTTGACGCAAAAATAATTTCCGGTTACGCAAATGCTGTTTCAAAACACAGTATCTTCCTGCCCTTTTCTTTTTTCTTTTCTGACCTGTCACGAGCAAATATGTCCGACACAGACGCTGTGCTCAACAGTGACATTAAATAAAAACCAAAATTTTAAACGTATCTTCCTGCCCAAGTCACACCAGAAAAGCAATGGCAGCCGTGACTTCGTTTTGGCTCGTTTGGAAGGCAAACTCTTTTTCTTGGGACTGGCTATCAATTCACACCAGTAGTACTGTTCACCATGTCTGATCAGGTCGATTCCGTGGAGGTTCAAAAGCCAGCAAGCAAACGATTCAGAAAGGATAAACGTACGTCTATGTCATTGTTACGATCTAACTGAATTCTTTTTGTTCTTAGCTTGGGACACCGATGACATTGATCATTGGAAAATTGACGAATTTAAGCGAGAGGAAATCGTTGCACCCTTTACGGACGAATCAAATTTCTCTACTCTTTTCCCCAAATACAGAGAAGTGTACTTGAAGGAAGTCTGGCCTCACGTCACCAAAGTTTTGGAGAAACATGTAGGACCTGAGTTTATTCGTACAAACAATAGCTAACTCACTGACATGATCGGTAAAAGGGCATCGCATGTGAATTGAACTTAATAGAAGGTCGAATGACTGTCAAGACAACACGTAAGACATATGACCCCTATATTATTCTAAAGGCGCGCGATATGATCAAACTTTTGGCAAGAAGTGTTCCTTTTCAACATGTAAGTAAAGGTAAATATGTGATAAGAAGCTAAATGAATTACTCCAAAGGCGATGAAAATATTGGACGATGGTGTTGCATGTGATGTGATCAAGATTGGAAATGTTGTGCGAAATAAGGAACAATTTGTGAAGCGTAGACAACGTTTGCTTGGTCCCAATGGTTCCACGTTGAAGGTAGGCAGGTTTTCCTTTTTGTGGATATGTGTTTTAAACATCTGTATAGGCCATTGAACTGTTGACAAAGTGCTATGTGATGGTTCAGGGTAACACAGTGTCTGCTTTGGGACCTTACAAAGGATTAAAGGATCTTCGTCGACTGGTCCTTGACTGTATGCATAACATCCATCCCCTTATTCACATCAAGGTGAGCGCAGATAGTACGTGTACTGGAGCTAATCAATTTCTTTAGACACTGATGATTAAACGTGAGCTTGCCAAAGATCCTAACCTTGCAAACGAGAATTGGAGTCGATACTTGCCTCAGTACAAGAAGAAGAACGTGAAATCTAAGAAAGTCGAACAGCCGAAGAAAAAGAAAGAATACACACCCTTCCCTCCTCTACAACAACCATCCAAGATCGACCGCCAACTTGAGAGCGGTGAGTACTTTGCCAAAAAGGCAAAGACAAAGAAAGACGACGATTCAAAATAAGCAAAATTACCAACTACAAATAAAGCATCTATTTCGCATGAAACAAAATACAACTATGTTTTGCGTTGGTCTCTATGCATGCTCCTTGCGTTTCAATCGTCATTATCTGTATCGTCTTTTTACCATTGCTCCATCGTCTGGAACCTGCAGCTGCTCTGTTGTACACATATGTTTAACGTAAATCTGCAGTAATTTTTCTTTATGCGAACCTTGGGAATGGCAAGAATGTCTAAAAATTTGACAGTATCTGCGTCCGATCTATTAACAGAAATCAGTACACTCATTCAGATGTTATAAATGCCTACTTCTTGTTAGTGTATCAATTCCTCTATTATTGCATATTTTGTCATAGCTACCTCTTTTAGTCGTTTTTCGGCCGTATGGATATCAAAACATGGCCCAAACCATGATGTCATCTACTCAATCTGGATGACTAACAGATTTGCTAATCTTCTACACCGCTCTTGTTTCCGCCGAAATGATCTCCTTAATCGTCACACCCAAGGACACTGCTGTGATACATATTAGTTTAGCAGCTCCAACATCGCCATCTCAGTGTTTGTTGATCGATGTTATTATGACATATATACGGTTGTAAATGTAAGCTTGTACGTTCAGGAAATATATGTGCTGTGGTCAACAGTTCATGCAATCCATAATCTATCCCGGTGAGCGTTACTATCTTGTCGGCATCCTGTCTTGCCTTTTCAAGAAGACCGCTAACGTTCAATCGGTTGGTACTTTCTTCACGCGTAAGAATTTCCTCCTCATAAGATGCCTGATAGTCGTCTACTACGGGATTTCTGCTTCTATCCTTATGTATGGAACGTATAGTTGTTTTGTTTGTACAAACACCACTATCAACGATTACAATAAGTTATCGAACCACAGCTATACGCCATCGCGGTGTCAATTCCCTGAAAATTGCTATGCACATCCAGGACTGGCGGCTTAGGGACACTTTGTAACCTCTGTTAAAGTGACTACCGAATAGCTTCTTAATGAAGGCTGATAGTAAGCAAATGCTACCGAAACTCCCGAGAATCCATAGGCTGAGTTTCCTGGGAATTTGCATATCGGCTCGATGGTCATCAGTCAAAAAATTAGCCCAGTATTGTCCGTTTGTGAAAAATTGCGTCATTTAGGACCAAAAAAAACTAATCTATTTGATTTACATGAATTTATTCCGGAAGAACCGGCTCCAAATAGTTCACTAATGGTGGTTGCATCTAATGGCAGCGCATGAATAGAAGGAAGACAAATCAATGAACAGGCTTTTGCAACGTATTGGCCACATCCGTTAGTATGATACAAAACGTCTTATTTAGACATAAGCTGATGGCTGATTCGATATTTCCTCGACAAATGTAGGCTCTCAAGAAAGTCCAAACGCTGATCATCATATCCATTTCCTCGGTAGAAAACAAATCATTTGTCTTTAAGTCAGCCGATATATCTTCTATGGCAATTGCTCTGGCGATTTGGTAAATTACAGATGCTGCTTGGTAATTACTTGTAATCCACGTCATACTGTCCCTAGTCAGTTACTCCTTTCATTCCCCGAGTATAGTGGTGGTATGTTTACCTCAGCAAAAATGCCTTTTTAGAGGATAGCGACAATGAACAATCGGCGTTCTCGCTGTACTATCAAGCATCTTTAAACAAAAGCAGACTTTACTGATATGCGAGTATTATTCTATTTTATTGTTCTTTTCGTTGTATTGGATTCAACATTCTAGTTGACCATAGACAATGCTGTGCTTAGTCTAACTAGGAAAAATCTATACTTCTAATGAGTAGCTGCCGTGATGGCACCTTCCTTTATGTTATGATACTTGTGAATAATCACCCTGTCCATGTTCCTTTACTACGGCTATTCTTCCCGACAGATGACTTGTACTTTAATTGATACCAACGAAAGATTAGGTTGATATTAGAATTGCTAACAATATATCCTATAATAATTAAATATGTATTATTATTAAATTGCTTTTTAGACTGTTTTGTCCAACAGGCCGGCTGAGCAATGTAATTTGCGTGGATATATTTCGGGAGAGAGAGATGGAACGGATCTGAAATGACGATCAAGTTGCTTGTCGGAGATTCTGCGGCGAGTTGGAATAAAAAATGAGGTTGTACGATCTTGATCCTTCTCTATTGAGGGGCGAACAATTCGTATAAGTGCAGCAAAAAAAGGGCTCTGTTTCTTTCCCTATAGTTTTAAAAGGGAACAAAAAGCTATCTTGTGTAGATCATAATGGAGCGTTACACGTGCGAAATTCGTAGGGTGGAACGGTGCAACTATCCCCAGATGACTAAAAATAACAATGAAAAATGTGTGCTCCGCGAGATAGTCAAAGTTGCCTAAACATAGATGCATAAGAGGGTGTGTCCTGGGGTTTCTTTGGTCGCTTGTTAAAAAAAAGACCTCATAATTTTGTGTTGTGCCTTTTTTATATTTCTATTTTTCAAAAACCACCATATAATACATGAATAACCAACAAGGGGGTATCTTGCAGCAGCAGCAGGAGAAGACCCCGAAGCAGCAGCGCAATATTGCCAACTTATATAGTCAACTGCAAGCCGCTATTGACAAGGCGCAACGTTCTCGTAAACCAACATCGCTTAGTCATTTACGGAGACACAAGACTCTAGAATGCGATAGTATGTCAGAAACTCGTTCATCGACCTCATCCGATACCACCAGCAGCAGCACAAACAGCCCTATCACCCCTCATCATACCACAGATCTTCTCAACATGTGCAGTTGCAAACATTGGCTTGTTTCATCGGATTCTCAACACTGCAGTATATGCGATGAGCGAGTGCCGATGTTGGCTCAGTGGCAACAGGAACGTAACGCACGTTGCAAGACGATAACGGAAAACAAGGCGGAGCTTGACCGGTTATTAGAAAATCAACAGCAATATTGCACAGATATTCAGACACTGGAGCAACGATGCCAAGACCGGCAGCGCGACCTTGACAAATGCATTAATGACCTTGTATCATTGAAACATGATCTCAAAATACTTCATTCCAAGTACATTGACGAGATCTCCCAAATTGAAGAAATTCAACGGTCCAAGGAGTCCGTGAAGAAGGAGTTAGAAGACTTGAGCCAACGACTGTTTGAAGAAGCTAACGGTATGGTGGTTGTTGAAAAACAAGAAATACAACAGCTGCAAATGATATATGATGAGCTACAAAAGCAGTTGAAGGAAGCAGAGGATGGATTAGCCCAGGCCGAAATCGATCTTCAGGCGCTGCGTGAGGAGATGACGCGCTTAGGAGAACAAAAGGAAGATTCGTCGGCGGAGGACAAGCCACTGCGAGAGATGACATGCGAGAGTAAAAAAAACGACGTGTTTGGCGAAACACAGAATAATAGCTATGTGGTTCGTGCTCAGCTGGATTTGGCGATGACACACGCGACTTCTTTGCCAGTCCAGATTCATTCACTTGAGGACGAGCAGCTTGTAACAGAATTCCAGCATTTTGCGGAAACAGTTGGCACGTTGTCTGTCCGAAAGATGCACAGTTTGAGATATATGAAACATTGTCTCTCTGAAGATATTGAACCCTGTCTCCGATTCGGACCTAATCCGCGGATGACTAGTAAAAAAATCGTGGAAGCGATCCTTATCAAATCATGTTTTGTTGAAGAATGTCCACCGGGATTTGTGGACGAACAAGCAGAGAAGCAACGGATGGAAGAAGTGACCGCCAGTCTTTGGGAACGATTTGCATACTCGCCCGCCTTCCGAGGATGTGGAGCATGCGGGCGTAAGGTAGACCCCAGCCGACGAGAAAACGTGTTAAGCTACCGATTTCGTATCTCCTATTTCGACGAATGGACTTGCATCGACCGCTACTGCCGCGATCGACTGGTTGCCGTAATCGAATTCTATACCTTCCTCCGTTATCTCCGACAAGGTTCTTACCGTGATCGGTCCCTGACGGATCTATACAAAGAATGTACACGACTACGGTTGCAAATGTTTTTGAGCAGGTACTGTCTGAAAAATCATTGCAACAGGCGTACTAATACCAATGATTTATGTGTAGACTCGGCATTCTCCCAACAACACTGCAAAGTATCGGACACAGCCCATCGGCTGTTGGGAAAGCGTCCGTAGGACTTTCAGCTGATACCAATCATGAACGTGCCACGATATCCGAAGACACCACTCATGGTCGCCCGTCAAGTTCCGCAGAATCCACATCAACTACCGCCTCTAGTACCGCCTAATAATTCTCATAGCAATTTCAAATAATTTTACTGTATTCCCCGGTGATGATATCAACAAAAAATTTTTTTAAAGCGTTGTTCTAAAGAAAGGACAGCGATGCCTCTCCAAATGGTCTTCAATGCACATGATCATTGTCAATAAACGTCATCTATTTTTCTTTTTTGGGCGTGAATCGATTCCAAACAGCTAAGTTTCACGTGAAAACAGAAATCTGGGGAAGGTATGGGCGCTAGCTGTACCCTGAAGGACCCTTCTATGACAGTGACAGAAAGGTAGCACCTGATCTAGAACAATTTAACTCGTATACTTTGTCAGGGTTCAAAACTTTGGTTTTGTGTTGTGCGATAAGAACAGATTCATGTGCAGCTGTTCCATGTTATTCAGATCGAAGTTGGTCTCCATGCCATGGCTGATGGCATTGTTTTCTTGGAACAAAGACTGATGAAGAGATTGTTGGCACGTTAAAGGTTGAAGAAAGTTCAAATGTCATGTGGGTCTTAAATTCAAGAATTGTGGGCTATGGACGTTCCTGGATTATCAAATGACAAATAATAGAAACGATAACAGCAGGTGTTTTCTTCATTCGCCGACTGTACACCAAGAAGAACTAACTAGTCAGCCGATAATTTTTTTCTATCTGTTATGCATGGGCTTTAAGATGTACCAAGGCACATAATGAACACAGAATCGATCGGAGGCTTTTCCCGGAGATAACGGGTAGAAAACAAGTATACTTCTTTGCTTAAGTAAGTTAAAGAAAATGGTGATTATAGCTTGTTCCCCAAGTTCTATTGACATGGTATATTCAGTCATTTATGTATTTCCCCCGGTTCCTCCCAATGTAACACATTTCTCACGCTTTAAGGTGCCAAAGTTTTCTTCAATATTGTCTCCATGTTTTCCCGATGGTATATTTTTTAATGTCAGTTCAAAAACAAAAAGGGACCAACCATATGTCAAGGAAATATGGATTAAAACCAACCCAGTGAGATTAACCCAACTCAGGTGGTCGCACGTGGGTTGGCCACTTTTCGTTTGTCGGCTTTATTTTAAAAAGGCGATACAGACAAGGTTTTTTTTTCTCTTCCTCGTCTCCGTTGGATACATCTATATTTTATTTCTCCCCTCGATCTTGAATGTTTGGAACCTAATCTGGCATTCTTTAAACTTTAATTACATTATTTTACACCTCCATCATGTCAAATTCTAAAGAAACGCGAGAATCACATTCTCACATAGAAGAGCAAGTAACAACAACAACAACAGTTCAGGAGTATGATACCTTACCAACCCATCGGACACATACCGACAAGACTATTGAAGCACATGAGCTGGATGAAAAGGCTCATCATCATGACGTTTCATCATCATCCGTGATTGATATGCCAACTACCACTGAAGAATACAAGTACGAATTCGATGAAGTCGAAGAAGAAAAACCAGGTCGCTTTAGCGTTCTCTATGACAGGCACCGTAAATGGTTTCAGTAAGTTACAGTGCTATTTACACCTGAAAAATTTTTAATGAACAAACCAAACTCCGTAGCTTGTTAATGTGGCTGATCTTTACTGGGTTTTTGGCCGCTGCCTACGCATTACAAGTGCCTAAGGGATACAGTCAAGAAAACCTTATCCTCGGTTTAATTTACGCCTGGTTTAGTCTCTACATCTTCTTCTGTCATTTCCCAACAACCCTCGTCACCAAACCTTGGAACTTCGCCATCAAAACTATCTCTGCACCATTGAGGCTTCTCAGTGCTCGTATGCGAACTATTCTTTACTGTGCCTTCACCGTCGCTGTCATTGTTGTCACCATTTTCTCCTTGCCCGAATCTCCTGATTCGACGCGTATTCAACGATTAATCGCCCTATTCGGTTTGTTTATCTTTTTGGCCGGTGTCTTCGCTTGCTCTACGGTAAGAGTAGCTAGTCCGATTTAAAAGAGAAGGCTAATTTCGTTTTTTAAAGAACCACCGAGCTGTCAATTGGAACACTATTTCTGGTGGTATATTGTTGCAGTTCTTGCTTGCCTTGTTCGTTTTCCGTTCCTCCGTCGGTCAGAGTATTTTCAGCTGGGCATCACAATTTGCCCGAGGCTACCTTAGCAAGGCTTATTTCGGTACTGAATTCGTGTTTGGTACCACCGTCGCCAACTCTGGTCTCTTTGCCGTCAATGTGTTCCCAACCGTGATTTTCTTTGCTGCTACTGTTCAAATCTTGTATTATCTTAATGCTCTTCAGTGGCTCTTGGCCAAATGTGCCGTGGTATTCAAGGCTCTTCTAGGAGTCTCTGGTGCCGAATCCGTTGTGGCAGTTGCCTCGGTAAATACCTGTTTTGGTGTTGTTCGCCACCTTTATTCCAACACTTTTGTTTTTGTTTAGCCTTTCCTTGGTCAAGGCGAGAATGCTCTTTTGGTGAAACCTTTCTTGCCATATATGACAAATGCCGAGTTGCATCAGGTCATGACTTCCGGTTTTGCTACTATCTCCGGCGCCGTCTTGTACGGATATATCGCCATGGGTGTTTCACCCGAAGCTTTGCTGACCTCCTGTATCATGTCCATCCCTTGCTCCCTTGCCATTTCCAAACTACGATATCCCGAAACCAAAGTTCCTATGACCGCCCATGAAGTCAAGGTTCCTCCCTCCGACGAAAAAGCTGCCAATTTCTTGCATGCCGCTGGTAACGGTGCTGCTATTGGTATGAACATTTCCCTTTTGATTTTGGCCAATTTGATCTCTTTGCTTGCCTTGCTGTATGCGGTTAATGCCGGTCTGACCTGGATTGGTAACTTTTTGACCATCCAAAACTTGACATTGCAGCTTATCACCGGTTATATCTTTGTGCCTGTAAGTGTCAAAAATAATTTCCAATTGCGTTTTCTTATCGGGAGACTAGGTTGCATGGTTAATGGGCATCCCCAACAACGACCTTGTCACAGTCGGACAGTTGTTAGCCACCAAGATTTGGGCCAACGAATTTGTTGCCTATAAGGATATGATTGGAATGACCTTATCCTCACGTACTCGAATGATTACTACCTACGCTCTTTGTGGTTTTGCCAATCTCGGAAGTGTTGGCATGCAAATTGGCGTGTTGGGAACCTTGGCTCCCAAGAGAGCTGCCGATATTTCTCGTTTGGCCGTATCTGCTATGCTGTGCGGTGCGATCAGTACCTGGGTCTCCGCTGCCGTTGCTGGCATGTTAATATAAACTCTATTTCTTCCCTTTTCTCTTAATTTCCTTGCTTAACAATCAACCCTACTTTGTAAATTTTTCCTGTCCGTAATTCCTATCGAAGAAGATAAAAAGATTGTATCTTTTCTTTTCTTTTTTTATTTTATTTTACAAATTACTTCGCCAAAAACGCTAATCCTTTATGCCGATTGGGATACCCAATCACGTGCTCTATGCACTTGAGCAGAAGTGAGCTGCGTTACAAATGAATGTAGAGGTATCTTTTATTTGCTAAACTGAAACGATGGACCCCTTCATGCGGACGCTACGTATGCTACGAACAAGCTTAGACGAGAACTCGTCTATTATGTAGCGCTACCATGAATTAAAAATGGATGGATCGTTTGTAGTCCTAGGTCCATTGTGCCGACAGATGGTGATCGATCTTCCTTCGGGGTTGGAGCTACGGTGCTCTATTTGCCCTTGCCCAAGCTGACGCAAAAGATGTCATGCATATTACGTACGATTCATCACCCGTGTTTCTCTTATGCACCCGTTCCTTTTACAAGCCAAGATGACGACAGTAGATGCTGAGACACTGTCATTTCCTATGCGAATTCGGTGGCCTTAAAAAATAAGTACCCTGGATTGAAACATCCAGCTTTGGCAGCGGAAGTTTGCCTAGAATCCGAAAATCAATAAAAAGCATGCTTGTCCTATACCATACCTATTGCTCGGAAGTGATTAGTAAAATCCAGACGGTCAAGATTTTCTAGTCAAGGTACAGGTTACCTGTGGTCCTGCAATAGATCTTTACTGTTAATAACCATGACAGACTATTCTTTGATCTGGAAGTAGTTTTTGTTTATTGCAACATCTAGAGTGCTCCAGAGGACATTTCGTCGCAGCTGCTATCAATATGCGAACAGCTAGTGTAGAAAACAACGTCCTTTATATAAAACACACGTTCACTGGAGATTCACCGCGAAAAATCCCAAACGGATAGCCATCCAACAAGAGTCCGATTCAATAATGAAGTGAGGTAGGTCCGAGATCGAGCTGTGGTCAACAGAGCTTGTATTAGGAGCAACACAACCAGAAAGGGACACAGAGGGAGAAAGAGTAATATAATCTTGGAAAATATTTTGCAAAGGGAAAAATTAAGTAAAGTTTAGCTTAGAGGCAAGTAAATAAAGGAAACCTTGTTTTTCTTTACGATGACTAATAACAGGTTAAGCATGCTGGTTTTTATTTTTTTTAGAGATAATTATTTCTACAAAAACTTCACAACATGATAATTGCTATAAGCTTACTTTGCCTCGGAAACCCAAACATGGTCATAAATTGATATATATCGCCAATATGTGTTGGCCTAGAGCGTAGTAATGACATTTAACACCAATTTGATAATGTCCTTAGGCTTCATACCAACTATCATCGGTGACACTGTTTTGCCTAGACCAATTCTCTCCAGTCTCTGCCGTAGTGTCATGGGCTTTGTCAGTTTGTCGGTAAAATTCTGACCGGGAATGACTACCATTTGCCAGTCACCTTACCTTTTTTTTCTTTTCGTTTGCTCCATAACGCGTTACCTAAAACGATGCCACCAAAGAGCAAGCGTCAAACTGCCCATCAAGGAGGAAAAGATGAGGAACATCAGCCTTTCCAAGCTGTCGTTATTGCCGACGACTATGATAGTCGTTTCCTACCTGTCATTCACGAGATGCCACGGGTAGACAAGGGCTGCTATGGAGGCGAATCTAAATTGTTCTCATAGTGCCTTATGCCGCTTTGCAACACCCCATTGATAGAATACACATTGGAGACGATCGCTGCCTCTGAAGTCGAGGACGTATTTATTGTTTCCACATCCCACACTGAGCAGCTCAAGGCTTATCTCGAGTAAGCGGTTCAATCCTTTGAGCTGTCTCTGATGTATCGATTGATATAGAAACTCGCACTGGATGACCCCTCACTGTAAGCTGAACGTTCAGATCGTCCAAACACCCGAAGCCATGTCCGTTGGTGATGTTTTGCGTGAACTCGATGCGAGACAACTTATTACTACCGACTTTATTTTGACCACCGGTGACCTGGTATCAAATATGAAGCTGGACGCGGCACTTGAAGCGCACCGTACGCGTAGAAAGGTGGACAAAAATTCCATCATGACCATGATTTTGAAGGAAGCTTCACGAACGCATGCATCAAGGTAAGAGAAGCTTTGACGTCACGGTATCTTTCTGACTGTTTGGATCAACGTAGAGCTAAGGACATGACAGGTGTATTCGTTCTTGACCCAAAGACGGATAGATGTGTTTTCTATGAACCTGTCGAAAGTTTACCACGAAAGGGACGAATTGAGATGTCACCCGAAATATTTGAAAATCATGCACAAATCGACTTCCGTAATGACCTTGTGGACCCTCGCCTTGATATCTGTTCTGTGGAGGTAATTACTGTTCTTCGATCTATACTTTTTATGCTGAGTATTATTTCAAGGTACCTGCTTTATTTACAGAAAACTTTGATTGGCAACGTCTGCGAAGGGATTTTGTCCATGGTATCCTTACGTCGGATATTCTGGGAAAGACTATTTACGCTGAAGTGATATCGGAACCATATGTGGCACGCGTCCAGAATGAACAGCTGTATACTACTATTTCGTAAGAGCAATCATGGCTTCTGGGAAACAGCTCGATAACTCACCATCGTGTTACTAGCCACCACGTTCTGAACAGATGGACTTTCCCTGTCGTTCCAGAAACAAACCTCAAGGCAAGTGACGATTACGAATACTTCCGAGGCAACGTCTATAAATCAGCAAATGTCATTCTTTCACGGTAAGGAGCATCCATATCTGATGTCTCAAAATTAATTAGAGATATTAAGGTCATGTATTATCGACGAGAATGTCCAGATCGGTGCTGGCACCGTTATTGGGGAAAACACACGAATTTCAAATTCGGTCATTGGTCGCGATTGCCGCATTGGTGCTAATGTCGTTATGAACGGTGTCTACTTGTGGGATGGTGTTGTCATCGATGATAACTGTAAGGCCACGAAGAGTATTTTGGCGAATAAGGTCACCATACTTGAGGGCAGCACGATCGAGCACGGCTGTCTTATTTCGCTTGGTGTAAGTGGAGAAAAAAGCTGTTGTGCATAGCCGGTCCTCATCATCGAATTAGGTGACCCTTGGACCAAATGAGCATATTCCTAAATATTCACGACTCAGCTTACATCCTCAGCCAAAGGATGACATGTTTGGCGATAGCGATGAAGAGGAAGAGGAAGAGGATGGTAACACAAAATAGAGAAAATGTGTTTACTGTAGATAACTTACCGGAGCATTAGAGCAAGGACGTGTTTTGACAGGAGATCACAAGCCGGTCTATTTCTGGACTGAGCGTGTTGGTGACGATGACGATATGGACCCCCGCAATGTAAAACTGGGTTCGTTAGGTAAGTTTATCTGCGTGTGATCACTGTCTGTTTAACTCGTCGGGATAATAGCATTTGATATGGCGGATCTTGTTCTTCAAGACAACGATATGTCTGATAGCGCATCTGAAGTGGGTGACGAGTCTGACTTCGAATCCGATGCTGGATCTATTACTGGCGCCTGGAGTACCCAGGCTGGCGGTGCTACAGCACAATCCTCTGAAGAATTTAAGAGAGAAATTGCACAGACCATTGCACGAGCATTGAATGAGAACCATACGGTGGATACGGCAGCATTGGAAATCACTGGTTTACGTATGTCACACGATGGTTCTTACACCGCTGTGAGAGAGGAGGTGATTCCGGCCATCATGGATCATGTCGATCTCTCCAATCCAGTCGCCAGTTTAAAAGCTGTCCTACATAAATGGGGTCCTTTGATTGGCAAAGTAACACACGGCCTTGATGATCAGGTCCATGTGCTTCAAGTACTTCAGGTAGGCAGACACTAACTATACCAGCAAAAATCATTAACACTGCTCTTAGAATCACTGTGCTTCACAAGAACCATTATCCAAACTGTTTTTGGGTACTCTACAACGGATGTATGATGCTGATGTGGTAGAGGAAGAGGCTATCATGCGATGGTACAATTCAGATGCATCAAAATCGGGTGGTGTAGCTGAACTTAAACTAAGAGACAAAGCAACCAAATTCATAGAATGGTTAAATGAGGCGGAAGAAGAAGATAGCGACGATGAGTAGACTTGAAAAAGAAATAAAAATTGACAGAATGCATGTTTAAATTTGTACTGAAAAGGGAGTACATGGTAATAAACGAGTTAGTCGTTCGGAGAGAATGGATTAGTTGTAATGACCTCTTCTTCAGTTTGCTATTCCGGAACAGATGCTGTGCAGCATTCTATGAGAAGCGGAACGAAGAGAAATACTACTGCATCGTATGATAGCGAAAGGTCTGATCATCGCTGTAGATCCAGTTTTATTTTCTCTGGCCTTGTCAGGCACCAATGATGTGAGCAATGAAAAACCAAAATAAAAAGATCCAATCCCCTTTCTATGAACCTGAATTTGGATTTTCCTCTAGCCAGTCACCTCTTTATACCATTTAATCGTTTTAGATGCCAAGAGAGGTTTAATACTTGTTTCCCGGATTTTATTGCCCGTCTTCATCTCCAGGATTAGCTGCTTTCGGGTACCATTCAGACGCTTTAAAATAATCTTGATCTACACCATAGCCATTCTGGTACATTTCTCGAAGGTTACATAGTGCTTTTGCATTTCCGTGATCTGTTGCTTTTTGGTACCATTCAGCTGCTTTTAAGTAGTCTTGAATTACACCAAGTCCGTCTCTGTACATATTTCCAAGTTTGGCTTGTGCATCTCCGTGTCCGAGATCTGCTGCTTTTTTGTACCATTCAGACGCTTTAGAATAATCCATAGCTACGCCATGGCCATGCCAGTGCATATTTCCAAGATTGTAGTGTGCCTTTGCGTTTCCATGTCCAGCTGCTTTTTGGTACCATTCAATCGCTTTGCAATAATCCTGATCTACACCTTGCCCTTGATGGTACATATATCCAAGATCATTTTGTGCAGTCGAATGGCTCTGATCGGCCGCTTTTTGGTACCATTCAGCTGCTTTGGTGTAGTCTTGATCAACACCATAGCCATAATAGTGCATGTCGCCAACGTCATGTTGTGCAGACGCATTTCCCTGATCAGCGGAATTCCTATAACAAGTATAGGCTTTGGAATAGACGCGCTCGGGGTTAGGATATGTTGTTTTATCTTCTTGATCCAGCTCTTTTTCTTCCAAGCTAATCTCATCCGCGTCTTCGTTAGCCATACTATCGTCATCGCTGTATATATCTTCTGTTTCGCTTGACACATCTTCATTTTCTTGTTCATGCGCTTCAAAAGCCTCTATCGCTGCTTGGCCAAGGTTGTAATCTGAAAATGCCTTATCGTAGACTGCCATCACCTGGAAGCGCTCAGTCTCTTCTAGAATATCGTAGATTGGCTTCATATCTTTCAGCTGTACAATTGCTGGCTCAGATTTGGTGGTTTCTTTCCAACTTCTTACACCATCGACAAAAAACACTCCAGGGTCACCACCTAAAGCAGGTATCGTTAGAGAGGTTCGTAGACATACCACAAAATACCTATGATTTTCCAGTATCTATGTTTGTTTATCGCCTGTACAATGTTTTCCGCCACAACGTCGCTTGAATTGGTCCGTGGCTGCTGGTTTTCTGACGTACTCTCACTATGGCCGTCCAAAGACACTTGTTTACAAGCCAGTAATCCACCTGAAGTGCGAAGTAATTAACTGGGCTGCACCTCCACAAGTTTGTATACCAAGTAGGATCCTTGAGGGATAGAAATAGCCGTATCGTCCAAACACGTTTTGTAACGCGTCATATTTTTCTTTGTTTGTATTTGCCTTCAGGGCGTCATGTATGGCCCGATTAAAATCAGTGCTTGGTTTGACATACTCGGAAGCTAGATGCACCTGGTGCCAAAAGGTTTAACTATATTGTTTGCACCTGACTTGCCCCCCTTGCCTCTGCCCAAGAAATATAAGAAACCAAGTATTCCACTGAATCATTTTCCACAGCACGTCTTCGTGAACGGCAGCTATATTTAGCAGCAATGTTGTAGGCAAACCTTTTGGAAGGCAAAGCGTGGAAGCTGTCATCAAGTAGCAGCTCACTTTGGAGGCTGTCCGTTTCGATGGCTCTTGTACTCGTATACTCGATAAAAGGTTTACCACCTGAGTTTTCGCGGACAAGTCTCGCAATATTTTCTTTTCCCTCTTCAGGCTCGATCGCAGCGTACTCGGCGGTGTATCCATCAAAATGAAACCCGCGCGTGCATTTGTTGACAACGTCGTATGTCAAAAAGTGGGTGATCTTTATAAAATGTAAGATAAACGCGGATATTGAAATGAGCTTTTGCTATTACTGTGGATATTAGGTTCCGTTCTCGTTTGTTAGGGCTCATTGAAAGTAAAGAAGGACGCGCTGTGTCGCTTCATCCTTTTATTAGTTGCACGCTCGGAATGGCGCCGTTTGAACTCCTCAAGATCTCACTAAGCCCAAAATAAACAGGTTCAAGGTTTTAACGCTGTGCTGTTACACGGCGTTTTATCTTAGTTGCAAGAAATTTAGTGGCTATAGTCCCTAACTCAAACACGAAGCAGACATACACAAGGTCTTTAGTCCAGAAGACAAGTATGAACAGAATTAAGGATGCACCCGTTACGTAAATGCTAATCGACCTCCAAGGCGTTGTTTCTCATCCCGTTAGATGCTATGTATGTGTCTTTGAGGGTTGGACACTAGACGGGAGATCCAACGGCATTGGCATTGTGTCCGAAACGTCAGGTTCTTGTTACCCGTATTTATATAAGCACGTCTTCGTGTATAAAACTCCTGCGCTTGAGAAAGTTGACAATGTGGAGCTGAGAATATCGACAATGTGGAGTTTGAGAAAATCGACAGGGCGGAGCTGAGAATGTCGACAATGCAGAGTTGACGTTATAGACTTAGAAAGCATTGACCCAATTGATATCCTAGTTAAGCGCCAGCTACTAAAAGTAGGCTGTGCCTGAATAATAAAGAATAATCTCTTTCAGCTGCATCACACTTGACCCTAATTTGGATTCACACCCTATCGTCTACTAGATCTAATCGGTAGTCGATAACACTCTAAGTACCTGAGCATTCCTCTTAGGCCTGTTGCAAGAGATTATCTTCTCTTGAAGTTGCGATATAAATCGTTATGGTAAGGCTCAACGGCGTTAGTTGTCTGCGTAGGATGATTCATTAGAGATGACCTCATCCTTGATCTTGACTGAAAGATCATGCCAAGGATGGACTTTCGCTACCACCATTTCAACCATTCCTGCGTAACAGGAAATTCTCACAATATCTTAGCACAAACTCTTTTGAACTGCCGTTTTTCCTGCACTATGCGTAACGTATATGCAAGCTTCCTGAATTCTTCGCGCTCACTATGTGGGATGACATCATGGATCGATGAAACGCGTTTAATTGACAGTGCATAGTGCATAACACTGCATTTAATGTACTGCATTTTGAGCTATTATTACGTCCAGTCAGTTGTTCATATGCCGTTTCGATGAGCTGCAGAGAAATCCACCACAATCCCCAGGAAATCATCCTCATTGCGAAAGTTGATGCCATGCGTTAAAAACAACGACATTAAATATTGACGTAATGGCAAATACTGATACCAACGATGATAGCTGCGAAGGCCATCACATGTCTTCCCAGTTGCGGGCAAAACACAACAGAGGTACATCGGTAGTATGTCCTCATAAACACAGTAAATGTTACATCTGTAATAAGTGTATTGTTTTTCAAATCCACATTATCCGCAACAACAGGAAAGCTAAACGCGATGACGGTTGATCCTTTGAGCATGTTGAAATGCGTAAAATATCCTTCGTATGAGGATTGGATTTCTAGCATTTCCTCTACAGAGGATGTCTGCATCTTCACAATTCCATGTTTTCTCAGGACCCATTATGCTCATAGGTCGTTCTATCCAGATTCTGAAGGATTCTATTGTCAATATTGCGAATAGAATAGTAGTCTGTAGAGTGTTTGTTCACTCCCCCAACAAATGACTTGGGCGTCGCAGACTTGTTTGCCCAGCACAAGTTTGAGAAATTTTTGACGATCTTCTGTGGAGAGATGCTTCGCTTGATAGACTCCATGCGGATGCATATTCTCGTCTTTACCCTTCTTAGGATATAGACGGCAAAGACCATTACAAAAGAAGAAATGCGCTCGCGGTTTATATGAAATACGCGTCAGTTTTGCTTTGCATTCCTGACGTTCTTCATCGCACTGGGTATATACGAGTTTATTCGTGTGTTTCAGACGAATATCAACACCAAAGATCCATACTAGAAGTTCTCGCAACGAACTGCACCCATACATACTTTTGTCATCATTCTTCCACCAGCTGAAGGATAGCTGTTTTGAATTCGCAGACACCAACCGACGTCAACGCTGATATCACATTTTCCATTTTCATCCATGGAAACTGGAATCTCAAAAGACAAGTCGCCTGAAGGAAATTGTGGAAAGGAGGTACGTTGTTCAAACTACATATCCAAAAAGAAAAAAAAACTTTCAGTACCAGACTGCCAGGTTGTGGCTGAAGTGGGGAGAGAGTTACTGCAGTTGGGGAGAGAGTTACTGCAGTTGGGGAAGGGTACCGCGGTGGGAAGTACAGCGGTTTTCCTATGACCCGGCAAATATTCAGAAGTTTTGTAGATAAAAGACTATCTCCCAATTCGGAAGATGACAAGCAATCATAGAATGTCTAAGTAATCCTAGTATTACGAATAAACACTATTGTTCGGAACAACCGTCGTTGTTTGATAGTGTAAAGATGCTTAAAAGAGAAGCATATATTTGGCTCAGAGAAAAGCTTTCGAAAAAGACAGTATGTGACATGCGGATACATAGGATTCATGCAACTTTTAGACATTCTGGAGAAATTGACTGTCCTCCTAAGGGCTTTTTGGTAGCTACGTACAGCTTCTCCATAATTGATCTAAACATAGATGTCGTTTCCTTATCCATTCCATGATCTTTAAAGTCGTCTCACTGTTTCAGGTTGAGCTCGGCCAAGGTCGATTGGTAAAAATGGTTTCACAAGTTCAAATTGCTGGTTGTTTAAATAACTGACGATGCCGGACAAAGAGAGCCTATACGATAAGAATCAATTAGAAATCGATTCACTTGCTCTGCCTCCTTCCTCCATGATATACTGCTTACTTCAGTACGGCAAGGTGTGACTGGTCCAAATTGTCTACCTTGGGCAAGCCCTTGATAATATGTAAGAGACCACGATTGATGTCAAGAAAAGGATCGTCTAAGTTCGTTTCAAGATAGCTTTTTCAGACTCGCTCCAAGTGATACCCTGGAACTGCAAAAAAAAAAAAAATAAGAAAAGTGAGTCGCTATCCGAAAGGCAGAAATAGATAGGAGGATAGAGGCTAGGGAAAGTATTACCTGCTTGAAGGCCATTCCCAAAAGGATATCATTTACAGTTGGGTTCCTATAGTTGTCGTCTTGACAAACATCGTCACATTGGTCAGTTCAGCAGGATTAGTAATGTCTCTCTTACTACTGAAATCTACATTGGTACATGTGACAAAATCATCATTATCATTGTTGTTGTATCCAGCACCCAGATTACCTTGACCGTTGACGAACAGTTTGCATATATAAATGCGAAAGAAGCACGTAGGAGTTGGACTGGTGGCTACGACCAATCAAATTCTCGGAATTGGAAAACCCAGACTGCCTCTTGCTTATTTATCTTCCTTTTTCATCAGTTAGTTTTTCTTGGCCAAGGAATCTATCAGTTGCCTCGCTGACACACGATAGTAGCTGGCATAAATTTGATCATGGCCAACGCCCTGAGTGAACACAGTTGGCACCTTGTAACCTCGTTGACGTTTCATTGGACCGCTGCTAGTAGCGTTGGTGTCGAGTGGGTCTGTTTAGGATCATGACGGTGCCCTCCTCGCTCACGCGTATGTTGACGTCAATCATTTTCTTCACGCTATAATGAAGTTCAATCCTTCTCACTCTTTGCCAAATTCATGCTCAAAACTCAAGGAAATTGGAGCCCTTATGCTGTAGCCTAGTCAGCGAGGAAAGAGCATAACGAGAATTGGATCTATCGCTCCAAATGGTTCGATATAATTCCAAGCACGCTTTTAGGGAACAAGTGGTAAAACGTTCAATGATTTTTAACAAAGTCTCTTGGCTCTTTTTGATGAATTAAATGTTCCATTACATTTTTGGTCACAGACGATGCCTTGATTCAATAGGACAGAGAAAGCTGAAGAGCTTATTGATGGGTCAGGACATACAGCATTTTGTTTGCCATTATATCCCTTTCCTGAGTCTGATCAAGGATTAGTTTTTAAAGCACAAACGTTTTATCAAGCGCATTGCTCCTCGTAACCAAGAGAACTTCTTGCAGCGTCTAGAAGAAGGTTCAAGAAGCAGTGGTTGTTATGAGACTCTGGCATGTTTGTAAAAATCAGATGCTGACTCAAGAAAAGTGTATGGATGCGACTGAACGTCCCCCTACATAATAAAATCTGCCATATACAACATATAGTATACCAAGATCATTCCATTGTTTTAAGGCAAGACGGAATGAGCCAATGGTTCCAGCTGCAAGCAATTTAAAAGCATCTCATAACTATTATTTAAGGTTCATTGTATTTCACTCTATCAGACCCGTCCACCCTATATTTGCCGCCTGTTATGAATGGAAAAACGCCGAGTTCAAAGCAGTGGTGTTCGTGGGACTTTACCAAAAAACAGCCTTGGTCCATAAGAAACAAATTTCTGGCGCAAGGAGTATTCAGAGCTTCTTGTTAAGTTTGTGTTACAGTGAGATATGCTTTGGGAGAAATGGATCAAGTTTAAGCCAGCAGTTTACTGATCTGATTTCTTGGCGCCCAGGGACGCGATGAGAAAGTCTTGGTTCTTGCAACAAGTCATATCAAGGCTCCCAGGGAACAGTCTGCTATGGTTACAATGTCTGTAACATTCCATTTGAAATGAATGAAAAAGGCAACTGAGCTGCCATGTTACACGGCATGTGGCTTAAGTGTGGGTTTATTTTCCCCACTTGAACGCCTTTAGGTCGCCGACTAAAGATCTGCACAAATCCCAAGTGGTCCGTTCCCATGGTCAGTAATAATAATAAACAGATAGTATTGAGAAATTACAGTAAACAGATGAGGATGAGAGAGAAGATTAAAGTAACTAGGTAAGATGGTGCAGAAAGATAGTTAGAGCCATTAACATGTAGAAGAACAGGCATCGAACGGAGCGTCATATTTGGTAAAATCCTGGTGTGAGCCTTTTCGGTGACAGTCAGGAAGACTGTCTCGTTAAGACCATGGGCCACCTTCCAATCGTACGTGTCTTTGTATGTAAGGGCGAGTTCAACACCTGTCGAGTTTCCGGACTTGACTTTGTGATTTTCAGCAATAATGTACAAGAGTTGGCTAGCCTCTTGATCGAGCCAGAGAGCAATATCGACGACGTAGTCACCTGTTCCCATGTTTTGGTACTCGAACTCGATCTTTAGATTCTCGTCCGGGACAATGGTGGCATTGCGTTCAGGTGAAGTGATGTTAGGACCCAGCTGACAGAATACATTGTTGGTTGCAAATGTAACGATAAGTAAGAAGAGAAAATGAATGGTGTTGGGCTTCATGATGGAGAGAGCTAGGGAGAAGAAGGATAGAGGAAATCATCAACTCGGTTCTATTTTTTGTTTTTTTTAGTTTCGTATGAGACGATAGCAGTGGTACAAGATTTAGCTGGGAAACACACATGTTGTTTATTGGTAGTTAAAGAGGCGACTAAACTAGACCTTAAGTTCTCCTTGGGCCGTCCACAGGCCATAGTGTGTTTCGACGCCAAGAGAGCCTGCAGATTTCCAGGCAGCATCACGCGACTCGAAAAGATAGTAAGGGAAGCTTGCACCTTGTATTCCGTTGACAAACTGGATGAGGTTGGCTACACTTGGGACAGCGGGACCGTTGGGCTTTCCAGCAGATGGCCAGCCAGCTTCTCCCACGATAACCTCCTTTCCATTAGCCCTGTTGCGAAAAGCCTGGACGGTTTGGATAACATTGTCTGCGGCCTTGTTGGCGGCAATGGGGGTGTAGTAGGGATGGATGTTGAGCACAACCATATCACAGGCAGCAACCAGCTCATCTGGAAAGGTCGTGGGAGCCTCAGCTGTGGTCACCTTGAATTTGCCACCAACAGCCTTTCGGACCTGCTTAATTTTTCCAGCAAGTTGACCGGCAGACATGATACCCTTCATCACGACTTCGTTACCGACGAGCACACCAGTGATGGGAGCAGTGTTACCCTTGGCAACCACCTCGGAAAGTTGAGCAATTTCACTGTCGTCTCTAGCGGAGCCTTCGATCCAGACAGCAGCCATCACAGTCATTCCACCACCAAGACTGTTGATGGCAGAAAGAGACTTGGAGAGGATATCACATTCTTGAGAGTAGGTTCGTACGTGCATGATGCCACTTTGCTTGAATTGACGGAAGGTTTGGAGAACCTGACCAGCGGTTTGACAGCTACCGTCACTGTTAAGTCCATTAAACCTATCGAGTACAAGTTAGTTGGATTGATCTGGTCACTCCTAGTTTAAAAGATACGTACGTAATTCCATACATGGAACCGACTTGACGTTTGATTGGTAATGCCTGGACCAGTCCGGCAATAAAAAGGAAGGCGATCGTTAAAACAAAGGTAGGTTGCATGATGGATTAAATGTGAATGATAGAGCCGACCAGCAGCAAAGATATGCAGAAAAAGATGATGTAAATGAGATTAACTGGAGGAAAAGAAAAAAGAAAATGTATTTTTTTGCTATATATTTATACAGGGAGACACGGTATCTTTTGTGCCCTGGGATCAGACTTCTTGAGGATTATGATTTGGTTGGTTTCAGTCCCATCTAAATTGCTCTGCAACATCGCCCAATAGGTAAACTCCGAACGGGCTTCCTGACCTGCCCTGGTCGCCCATTCAAAAAAAAAAAAAACAAAAAAAAAAACAAATGACCTCATTGTTCATTGTATGTTTTGGTCAAAGCGTTTTAACAAACGAGCTAAACTAAAAGTAATTAAGTGTACATTGATTTAATTTTATTGACGCTCCACTCTTCATAAAGCAGCAACTTTTACTTTTGATTGTTCGTAATTTTTTCTTATCTCTTCCTATATTTTAATTGTCTCTGCAGCAAGATAAGTCTGGGTCTGGACCTTGAAGCTTGAAAGCGGAGGACTCTCAGACGGAGCTCAAACGCTACGCGGGTATGTTGCTGAGAAATGATCGCCGACTTCGGTCGCCACGTGGACCCTCATCTTTGTTCCCATGGTAACTGTTGAGATATGACTTCAAAATGAAGATCACACTCATATATGTCCGCACATTATTTGTTAGATGCTTTATCAATGGCAATTGTTTAAATATTCTCTTCCTTTTTTTTCTCGTTCCCTTCGATACAAAATAACAGTCCTACATGTAGGACCCTGTACCTTTTTTTTTTTTTTTTTTTTTTTTTTTTTTTTAAAATACCCAACAAAACATATATCCGAGATCTTCGTGTTCTTTCTCTATTAT